>JAVKPL010014409.1:0-87133 GCA_032173675.1 Gastrolobium villosum
ATATGAATCTTGATATTATTTTGATGTTTAAATGTTAAATGTCAAAATATATGTGAAAATACTATGTGATAATATAATGTTTGTGTTTGCAAGTTTTGAACTTTTCAGGTACAAACAGGAAGGGGATGGTCATGGTGCCCGGATTTAAATTTTTGAATTTTAAATTAATGTGTAATCGCGCCTTTTAATTTAAAAGTGTATTTGTAATTTAATTTTTGTAATTTTGTCCCTCCAAAGATGTTTTGGAGTTTCTTTAATTATGTGTAATTAGAGAAATAGGCTAGTGGCGTATAGACGACAAGCGGCCGTTGCTTAAAGAAGAAAAATGGACAAAAAGCGCGAGCACCATGACTATCTCAATATAAATTGTTTATATGCATGTATGATTAGAACGTCTAGTATGCATGAATTGGGCAAACCGTGTTTTGTATGGTTATTATGTTTGTCCAATAGCGACTAGTGTAAACCGATAGATGTTTGACATAGGTTACGACTAGCATGATAACTTACAAAATGCATTTGATGAGACCTAATTAACCCTAAAATAAAAGGAACCCTTAAAAGGAATAAATAATTAAGCATATGATTACCTCCCACCACCAATGCTACTCAAACCTCTTCTACATAGTGGTGCTCCACAACTCAGTTGGGACCCACTGTTTCGTTGAGCTAGAGTAGTGTTTGAAGTGTAAGACACTTAGGGTGCTGGTTTAATGCTTAACTAAGACATAAGTTGTAGGCACAACCGGGCTTATGTGCTTAGGGTAATGGTGATAGGATGGTTGCATGAGATGCACCACTAAGTGACAAAGAGTTGTCAACCTAAAGTTAAGAGAGGGTATGAGATACTGTTGATAAAGATCAACCCATTATTTAAATTAATCTTGCGGTCTCAGATGGAGATTAAAATAAATAATTGCACTCTTAATCCCACTAAGGTAAAATCTAAAAGTAGATTAACCCTAAGTCAAATAGTAAGGGTCATTGACTTAGATAAAATAGTGGGAGGGGCAAATTATTTAAAGTCTTTAATAATTTGCTTTTAACTACATAACCGTATATTAACTAAAATCATATTTACATCTTTTTCAGCTTTTAGTATGACTAATAAACTGTCACTGCGTTCAATTCTCGATACGAATGAACTGACCGGTTCAAATTTTATGGAATGGTATCGGAACTTAAGAATTGTTCTTAAGACCGAAAAGATAGCTTATGTCCTTGACACTACTTTGCCTATTGCGCCTAAGGAAGGGGAAGATGGGTTCACGGAATTTGATTTTGAGACCCACAAGCAACACATGGATGATAATGTGTTGGCTTGTTGCATCATGCTGGCATCCATGTCGCCTGAACTGCGTAAACAACACGAGCATATGGATGCCCCCTCTATTATCATGCATCTCAAGGAGTTGTATGATATTAAAGGCAAACATGAGAGGTATGAGACCTTTAGGGAATTGTTCCTGTGCAAGATGACTGAAGCCATGTGTTTTAACCGCCATGTACTGAAGATGATGGCACTCATTGAGAAGCTAGAGGGTCTAGGGTTCACAATGGATGCTGAATTAATTAATGACTTAGTTCTATCATCACTTCCTCTTTCTTTCAGTGAATTCATAATGGATTACAACATGCATGGGATGCTTGTGAGCTTGCCAGAGTTGTTAAGGATGTTAACGACTGCTGAAATGTCTATCAAGAAGGATGAGACACAAGCTCTTATGATTGGTGGGCCTGAAAGGGCCATGGGTAAGGGCAAGGAGCCTGCAAAAGGCAACTAACTCCCTTAAGCCCAAAGGTAAATCCAATAAGAAAAATGGCAAAAAGAAAGGTAAGGGAGCACCCAAGGACAAAAGCGATGTTGTGTGCTTCCATTGTGGCAAAAAGAAATGTAAGGGAGCACCCAAGGACAAAAGCGATGTTGTGTGCTTCCATCATGTATGCCATGATATGTACGAGACTAGATGTCTCATATGCTTTATGCATTACGAGCAGATACCAGTCAGACCCTGGAGAGGGTCACTGGACAGCAGTCAAGACCATCCTTAAATACTTGAGAAGAACTAAGGATGCGTTTCTGGTCTATGGTGGGGTTAATGAGCTAACAGTGAAGGGGTTCACTGAAGCCAGCTTTCAAAGTGACAAAGATGACTGTAAGTCACAATTAGTGTTTGTATTCACCTTAAATGGTGGGGCAGTATATTGGAAGAGTTCCAAGCAGGATACTAAAGCAGATTTAACGACAGAAGGTGAATACATAGCTGCTTCAGAAGCGGCTTAGGAGGCCGTGTGGATCAAGGAAGTTCATTTCTGAACTAAGGGTGGTTCCAAGCGTGGATGAGCCCATACAGTTGCTTTGCGACAACACTAGAGCCATTACGCAGTCAATGGAACCTAGGTCTCATCAAAGATCTAAACACGTGCTCCGCAGATATCACCTGATTAGAGTAATCAATGATAGAACGGATGTAAAGATGGATTATATTCCCACAGACGATAACCTGGCCAATTCTCTGACAAAGGCTGTTTCTCAGAGAAAACATAATAGTGAGTATGAGGCTTTAGGTATACGACTTAGGTCTGATTGGCTCTAGGCCAAGTGGGAGCTTGTTAGTATATGGGTGTCCTAGAGACAATCTTTTGATTAAATAAAGGACACTAGATGTAGAACTTTGTTTGTCGCAAATAAAAGAAAGCACTATTTATTCAGTTTCATATTGTGTCTCGATATTATTGTTAATATCATATGAGCGAATTGGATAAACCCCTTGGAATAGAACAGGTATCTCTTGAGTATCTGTGATGAGATCACGATCACGAGGATTCAAGGATATCGCATGTCTACTCCTAATTATATGTTCCTAGTCTAGAGACACTGAGTATGGGGATCAATGATCTCGGGTAAGACTAGTACGACTTATCTACTTGTATATGGATACAAGGTAAAGACCTCATGAGCTACAGATATGGAGATATCTTAGCTAAAGTCGTAGGTGGACCTATAAGAGTATAGCTCGCACTGAACAGACCCAAAAAGAGACTCTATGAGGAAATCTCACAGATAGTGTCATTAGAGTAATCTCTTTATGTTTGGGTATGTCTTTCCTTAGACCAGAAGTTATTACCTAGACTGTGTTCTTGAAGGCATGTTTTGATTGTATGCCTCGTCTGCCTGAAACATGGAGACTCATAGGTATACTGTTGGGCGTGTCCTTAAAGGGCACATGGCTAGGGTAATAAGCTGAAGGAATTCGTCAAATCTATGTGAGAGATTAGGTTATCTATAAACCGGAGAAATCGGGATGACATTTACTGGGACTCGGGAATCTATGCATAGTAAAAGAGATCATGAGATGATTTGCCTTTAGAGTCAGTAAATTGAAGATTCCCTATTTCGAATAAAGCTTACCCTAAAACGCAGGGGTTGATACATTTCCTTACCCTAGGTTAATGGGATGATAACCGAGACGAAGGGAAATACATACGGTAACCAAATATGTGCAATAGGATGATTAAGTCATTAATCTGACTAATTCTGGGGCAACAAAACATTGCTAGTGCTCTGTGTGGTCATTAATTGGGTTATGGGCTTGTTGGGCCCAAGCCCAGTTATGTCAGAAGCTAAGTTGGACCTAATGGGTCACACACTAACACCTTGTAGTCATGATGAACTAGCTTTAAAGGTATTGGGCCTAATAATGGTTGTTAGCCCAAGAAGCTGTTTGGAAGCCCACCTAAATGGGTGGAGGGTGCATGGAGCTTAGTAATGGGCTTGGACAGTCCAAGCCATTACTAATTAATTTAATTAGTTAAATTATAAACAAACATTTGAATTTCGAATTTTGAATTTGAAATTTAATTTTTAAAATTTGAATTTGGAATTGGAATTTTGAAATTCGAATTTTGAATTTGAAATTTGAAATTTGAAATTTGAATTTTGAAATTTGAGTTTGAAATTGGAATTTTGAAATTCGAATTTTGAAATTTGAAATTTTGAATTTTGAATTTAAATGTTTGAACATTTGAATTCAAGTGTTTGAATTCGAGTTTGAATTGGCTAGGAAAAGTTGTTTCATAACAAAAGGATAAGATGATATCTTTTGGAATATTCCCTGCAACAAGAAAAAGATATTTGATCTTATCCAATGATGAAGTGGTGCGCAAATTTGAATTCAAAGTGAGTGTCATTTTGTCATCTAAATGTACTACTATTCTGATTTTGTTGGTTAAGAGAATCAGTGAGTTAGTTGATTCAAAATTTGAATGCAACTACTCAATGTATCTGGACTCAAAATAGGACAAAATGGGGCGCATGATATGGTTGTTCATATGATGATGATTAGGTCAGAATCTTGAAAGGATAATGACCTAATCTTATAAGGATTCAAATGCAAGGTGGTTAGCAATTTTGAATTGCAAACAAATCATTGATTCCCTCCAACCATGCTCATATTTGGTGGGATTTTCAAGTAAGAAAATCTTATCATTCCATCCTACTAATTAACCTACATTGTGCGCACAAAGGGTCCAATAATTCACCTTAGGGTTTTTCATAAAACCTAGCCTACACTCCTTAATCTCATGCACCATTCTGTAGGGTAGTGCACTACACCTTTCCAAATAGAATACCTAGCCTCCACCTTCACCACTTGTGCGCATAGCAAGCCTCACTGTGGTGTTCATCTGGTGGCTTTCAAGAAGGAGTTCTTGCATCATTGACGAACGGTGGTGTGGATCACCATTAGAGGGTTTGAACCCTTCAAGCCTGACAATTGATCTCCCTGACTGATCAGGCCAAAAATAAGGTAACATCATGCTGTCTTAAAGCATGAACCCATGTGTGCATGTATGTTTTCGTAGTAAAAATTTTGTTTTTACACCTTACATGCATCAGCCTTCAAAGGCCAGTTTACTTTCAGAATCTGCATCATCTTCAGGTGGTAATCCAGGCGGCAACTCTTCTGGCATTACATTTGCTAATTCTGTCAGTTCTAATATTTCTGCCTTGGAGAACAAATAATTCTTCGCTTCCTTTCTCCAATCTGAAGGTGCTAGTGTAATAAGGTGACCATCCTTTTGAAGGTGTAAGTATTTTTGAAACCAACATGTCTTGCTTTCCTATCAAATTGCCATGGTCTACCTAATAAAATGTGACAAGCATCCATAGGAACGACATCGCTCCATACCTCATCTGAATATTTTTCCCAATTGTAAAGCACATAAGGCATCACAACAGAGACGAAATCACAACAGATTAGTAAAAAACAATCAAATAGAGTTTATTGGCATGTCATTATCTGTTTACAGCTTAAGGGAGACAGAAACCTTTAATCTGTCTTAATTCCTTGCACAATGAGATAAAGTCTCCCCACTTCATGTGGCAACGTCTAATGAATCGAAGGCCTTTTTTCGTATTTTAAAATGTTTAATATCTTTAATAATTCGAATTTGCCAAAGAAGGAAAGTTTTTAGGTGGGTATGGTGTGAACAGAAATTTGAGTATGTGATGCAAGTTGGGAGTGACACATGGCAAAACTTTCCAACAAATGGAATTCCTTTAGAATAATAGATGATTTTACAATGTCACGTGCTCTTCTCTTCTCATGTTAACGATATGATATAATTGTCTATTGATCTTTTTGTATGTGTGTTTTTTTTTTTAAATGATTTTAAACGATATTGGGAATTGGTGTTTCACAATTTTGTGAATCTATAACTCTAATAAATCATGTGAACAAAACTTTGAAGTTGATTTTCATTGTTTCACCTACAAAAAAGGAAGAAATTAACACACAAAAAAAACTAAAATAATAATTAGACCCCAAAAGATTTTTAAATGTAAAATTTTTTATTCAATTTTCTGTGAAAAAATTGACATCATAATTAATTACCAAATCATAGAAACTAGGGACAAAATTGGTGGAAACATGTGTTGGCATGAGCTTAACACAATTTATTATGTTTAGATACCAGTCAAATCTTATATATTATATTTTTCATGTAATTTTGGTGCAAAGTTTATGCAATTAGAATTCATGCTAATTGAAATTACTTTGAGGATGGGAACTTACTAATTATTATGTTGAGAACCTTTGAGGATTCATGCTAATTATTATGTTGAGAACCTTTCAGGATGGGAACTTACTTTTCCTTCTTGTTCATGCTAATTGAAATTAGAATTCATTTTTTTACATTAATTTAAATTCTAATTTTGAATTTTGAATTTTGAATTTGAAATTTAAATTTAAATAAAATTAATTTAAATTCTAATTTTTTTAATTTTGAATTTGAAATTTGAATTTAAATATAATCATTAAATTAGAATTATTGAAGATGGAGAAAATAAAGCAAACCAATTAATTAGATTGATTGGAAACAAATCAATTGGATTGATTGACCAAAATTAAGGAAACCAATAAATTAAATTAATTGGCTAAAATTTGGAAACAAATCAATTGGATTGATTGGATAAAATTAAGGAAATCACCCAATAAGTTTGGGATTTGATGAGGGCGCTGATTTGACCTAGTCTTAGGTTAATGAGGCGCCACATCTATATATAGCCCTTCTTCTTCCTTAGTTTTGTATCTCTTCTTCTTCTCCACTGAAACCTTAGTCAATCTTCGTAGCACACTCTTGGCTGCACAAAGTATATTTTCATATTGAGTTTTTTTATTTGTAAAAGGCGTGTTTGTCAAGTTTAGAGTTTCTCATCTATTAGTATTTGAACCTTTTTATGTCCTTTGTTTATTAGATTTGATTCTTTGTGCAATATTGTTGAAGATAAAGGAACAATGGCGAAGGAAGCAAGCAAGCAAAGTAAGTTTAAGCACTTCATATTATTCCCCATAAGATTTCTAAAGAAAGCAACGCAAATATACATGAAGTGTGTGGTGGAATGTGCTGGAGGGTATGGTCATGGTGCTGCCACTCCTTCTGCTCATCACATATCACACTTGCCTATGACTAATAGTGTCAACCTCAATGCGTTGAGGCCAAGTGGTGATCAAGGACAGACAGAGCTTTTGAGAACAGTGCCTATTAGAAGTGTAGGGAATGAAACGAGGGTTGTTATGCATAGGCAAAGACAACCATTTGTGGGGTATAAATATAGAATGAAAATGAGCTATAGACCTGAGGTGAAGAAGATGGAGAGAATTGATGAGGAACAACCTTGTTATTTTGAGGAGGATCAAATGGGTTTCAAGACCCATATATTTTATTTGTATCCAAGAAGAAGGAGCAATGTTGTCAACATGTGAACAGTGTATATGTTTTTACCGGATTGAAGGGGCTCAAACTTGACCTCACATTGGAATCGATTTTCTTAAATGGCTCATGCTTTGCAAAGAGCCGCAATATTTTTTAGGCTTTTGTGATTATTTTTTTTAAAGTTTTTAATTATTTTCTATTTAACTCTTGTCCTTTTATTTTTTAGGATTATTTGATTTTTTGTTGCCTATTTAATGATGTTATGGACTCTAATTTATTTAATTATTTTTGGTGCACAACTAAATGCTACTATAATGGCCTTCATCAATTTAGTGTTGTTCTCAACTTATGTTTGGGGAGTAACATAACTAAATTAAATTGTATATCGTTCTCTCTTGCTAGTTTATGCTATCTCCTGCAAAGTAAGACACATATTTTTGCTCATTATAGTTTTGAATTTGATTCAGGTTTAAAAATAAATATTTGAACTCTTGTTTTTTAAATTAAGGTAACGTGAAATAGGTTTTGTATTTGTCATAGCTTTTTCTTTATCCATGTTAATATATAAAGACCTTGCAAATGATGTATGTTTATTACATGATCTAGGTGTACTGGGCGCAGAATTGACCAGTTCAGTTCTATCACGAGATGAAATTTCAGATCAGAAAGAAGGGAAGGATGGTTTAACTGGAAGCACTTTAGTTCCTGGTTGCACAGATGAAGATGCCCAAGAGAACCCAGTTCAAGAAAATGCAGAGACAAAACATGGAACTGAAAAATCCCAAACCCGAAATCCCAAGCACAAATATAAGAAAGAGATAAAACACATTTCCATCGAAATTTTGAACGAAAAACATTCCGTCAAAATTTTTGATGAAATATTTTTTTTCGTTTAAAGCATTTCATGGAGGAAATCATTTTCGTCAAAACTTTGCCAGAAACTAAATTTTGATAGAAAATTTATTTTTGTAAAAATTTTCATCGGAGAAAAATTTTCGTCGCTTTTCGACGAAGAGTATTTTGACGAAAAAAAATTTGTGACAATTTTCGTAGCTTGCAGCGTAGATATTTTATAAAAAATATTATCTTTTTTAATATTGTGAAAAGTACATAAATTATTTTGTTAGAAATTTTAAATTTAATTTAGTTTGTAAAACATAATAACTATATTAATTTTAAAAATGGGTATAATGGTAAAAATATCTCTTTAACTCTCCATTTTCCTCCCTTGTCATTTTTTAACTCTTAAATAAGGGAAGGGAAGGGAATACCCTCCAATTTCCTTCCCTCCCTTCCCCTCCCTCCACCTTGGATCCCCTTCCTTCCCTTCCCCTCCAAACTCCCAAACAACGCCTTAGGCTTTGTTTGGGAGTTGCTATTTGGAGGGAAAGGAAAGGGAAGATTTTGATGATACCTTCTCTTGTTTGTGAGTTTAAAACAATTGAGGGGAGGGAATTGAGGATTTAATAAAATCCTCCAAAATCCTTCTCTTTCTCAAAATTGGAGTTCCCCCAATTTGGGGGTTTAAGAGGTAAATTATTCTAAATTACTTATTTACCCTTATTAAATTTTAAAAATATTTTTCTTTTTTAACCTTGGAATTTGTGCGGGTTGTTAACATTAAACTTATAAATTTTTCTTTCTCTTTTTCTATTTTTTTTTTCTGGCTAACCAAATACCTGATTAGCGTTTAGCGTCTTTGTATCATCTAGGATTCTTTCCTTTTCATTTTCTCTTTTTCTCATAATTTTCCGAGTTGCCAAACACAGACCAAATTCTCCGGAACCTTCTCATTCCTCTGCCTAAAGTCGTGATTCCGCGCGCCTTCGCGGATTCGCGTTTTCTCGCTTGACTTTCGAATTTGTTGCAAAGAGGAGTAATTGAATTTTTTTAAAATCAAACTGTATGAACTGGTACGGGAAGCTGGATTTATCATCGAATTTGAATTTCAATCACTTCGTTACTTGTTTATTAATTTTCCCCCTCCATTTTTCGCCCCAATCATTCTCTTCCATCTTCAAATCTGAGAACAGTTATCCCAAACTGTTGTTAACCTATAGTAACAGTAATCTCAATCGTGTATCCAACAAAAATAAAAAAACATTAATCTCAACCGTAATCGAGATTTTTATTCGCAATACGGAGATTTTTATCCAAAAAAAGTATAATAATTATATTAATTTTTAGAAAGGGTAAAATGGTAAAAATATTTCATTAATCCTCTATTTTTCTCCTTCCTAATTTTTTTAACTTCCAAACAAGGGAAGGGAATACCCTTCATTTCCCTTCCCTTCGTTCCCCTCCCTTCCCCTTGAATTCCTTTCCTTCCCCTCCCTTTCAAACTCCCAAACAAAGCCTTAGGGTAATCTATTGTTAAGTGATTGGGGGAGATTAAAGCCCTTGCAAGGGATTCTTCCAATCAAAGGGTTAGGCAAAAGCCCACTTCAAATGGATTTAACATTTCATTTCAATACTGTACCTTAAAAAGACATTAAATTTATGAACTTTTCCATTGATAAGATTTTCATCTTGATCCATTATTTTTTTTTCATCTTGATCCATTTTTAACCAATATAAAACTACACAACTCATGTTTGAATTTTCAGCAAGTATTGTTTTTGAATAACGTGAAATAGATTCATAATGTTTAAATCCGTGTAACAATTGCATAGTGGAGGTTTTATTATGGGTTTTATAAGAGTTATGTTATAGGAAAAATGATTGTGTAATGTTATAGAGATTCATTTTGCGTGCCTTAATATATATATATATATATATATATATATATATATATATATATTGTTTTAAAAAGTGTGGGCCCCACAAAATTTTGTGTGTAGGAAATTTTGCTGTGCCATGTTAAAGGACAAAACGAAAACCCATTTATTATATAGAGATTATAAAAGTACATAACACTAATATATAACTATGTGAAACTTATCAACACCCTATTTACAATACTTTTAACACTACTAAATTTTAAGAGGAGTACTATTCACATGTTACATGAAAGAACTTCTCTCTCATGCTATAAAGAGAAACCAAGTGGTGCCCATCATTAAAAAGCAAAAAAGAAAAAGAAAAAAAGATGGGATGCAGAAGGACGACAGAGAGTGCCAATTTTAAGGTTGGGGAGGGAAACCTCAAAACCAGTTTGTGGTTCCACCACACCTTGCAGTTCAACAATGCCCCATTCTTTGCACGTTCCTTCCTAAACAGTTACACTTCACACGAATCTGCATCTTTTTCTTCTCTCTCTCAACAGGGTTAACAGATAGAGAGTTTTATTGGGATGTCTTTTGGCGCCAAATTTTCCCGCCAATTCGGTAGATTCATTCTAATTTCTAATCATTATTGTTTTCTCACATCTTTGGAAAAAAAAATATTTGGTATATAATGTCACTGTTATAAAGTTTTTATTTATTCATAATAGTATGAAAATATGTGATTAATTAATAATATAAATTTTTTAATTATTTTTGTTGATTTGTGCTTCAATTAAATTAGGACGAAATCCATAAAACTTAAGTAATATGAATTAAAGCTTAAAATAAAAATAGGGTTTTTTATTCTCCAAAGATAGTATAAAAGATTATATCTACACATTCTTTACTAGAAAATCAGCACATTTTATATAAATCTTCTTAAAGATGTGCATATCCTAGGGATATTTTATTCACGTTTTATATGAATAGAAATAATTTGGTAGCATAAATTAAGGGTAAAGTATTTCTCACGGTGATCTCCAAAACTACGTCATTTTGAATTAATAAAGTATTTCTATAATTTTAAGACAATTAATGAAGGGTGTTTCGATAAAATTGATATGATAAAAAAAAAAACAAAATTACGAAAACACCCTTCGTTTAATAAAGTATTTCTGTAATTTTGTAATTTCTGTAATTAGCTATACGCCTTTTTACGAGAGAATTTATTGTGGTCTGGGACCACCATTTTTTATGTGGTCCCTTAGTATAAATGGGAGGGTAAAATTAGAAAAGAGTAAAGGTAGCAAGGTTAAAAAGAGAAAGAAAAAATTAGTGTTGTGGAAAAGAGCACCAAATCATTGGGTGGTCTTGGAGCATAAAAAATATTTTCCCTTTTTACAATTTTTTCCTTCCTTAACTATAAGGAGAAAGTATTAAAAATTTCACTTGCTTAAATAAATTGTTTGTATATTGCTGCATACAAAAAATATCCTCAACTCTATCTTCGTTGGTCGGGATTTAACATAAAATAATTTATCTATTTATTTTTATATCTTAAGAAATGGAATTCTTAAGTTAAGTCCTACCATTATGTCACAAATGGTAAGATTCTACAAAAGTCAACTTAGATTAGACCCCAGTTCTCCGGTCAAAGCTAACATGAAAGTTGAAAACTACCTGAGGGCTTGAGAACATACTCTACAATATATAGGACCAGATAAAAGGATTACATACCAAAACACATCAATAGGAACTAGGTTTCAAGGTTTCATGGGGTGGCCTTTTTACAAAGATTCCTAACTGCACAATCTTATGTTAGTTCAGGGAAAAAGCTGATTGCTGATCTCCTTGCAAACATTCCTTCTATCTTCACCACAATGTGGAAGTCTGGCTCCTGCAGAATCTCCCATGCCAACATTTCTGGTGTGTTGCTGCATTGTTGGATCCACAAAAGACTTTTTAAACATTGGATTTTGTGTGCCAAAGTATTGGTTGCAATAGTAATCACTTGACAAGGCCATGTCACTATGTTGGGTGTTTGATGAGCTCAGTTGCTGTTGAAGTCTGGCTCCTGCAGAATTTCCCATGCCAACATTTCTGGTGTGTTGCATTGTTAGATCCACAAAAGACTTTTTAAACATTGGATTCTGTGTGCCAAAGTATTGGTTGCAATAGTAATCACTTGACAAGGCCATGTCACTATGTTGGGTGTTTGATGAGCTCAATTGCTGTTGAAGTCTGGATCCTGCAGAATTTCCCATGCCAACATTTCTGGTGTGTTGCATTGTTGGATCCACAAAAGACTTTTTAAACATTGGATTCTGTGTGCAAAAGTATTGGTTGCAATAGTAATCACTTGACAAGGCCATGTCACTATGTTGGGTGTTTGATGAGCTCAGTTGCTGTTGAAGGCAGTTCTTAGGATTTTGATCAGAATCTAATGGGACAGTTCCAGTGGGAGTTTTTATTGCAAATTCAAAACATGGATCCATCCATGAAATACCAAGTGTCTTTCCAGAAGATGATCCTGCATTCTCATTGGCCTTATCATCATTTTTTGCAACACCAGCTTCTTGTTGTGGTATGGCATAGTTTTCTGGAGATGAAAACACATTGCATCTTTCCTTATCATCATTCAACCCATTGGTTTTCTTACCATCCCCTTCAGCAGCAGCCAAAGTTTCAAATGAAATTTCAGAGTTTTTGGAGGTTTCAAATGTTACTCCAGTGAGAGTTTGTATTGCAAATGCAATACATGGATCTTTTAGCATTTCTCTGAGTGGAATGTCAAGGTTGTAATCAAACATTGCATCAACCTTGTTTCCATTTCCTGACTCATCTCCAAGTACATTACACTATTTTGCAAGATCATTAGGCAAGATGTTTTGGGATTTATCAGCATTTATGATGGTTTCTTCCTCAACTGATTGTTTAACTGCAGCTCGACGTGGTCGATTTCTTGTTTTAAGTTCTGGAACTGGATCAACCTTAATTCCAGCAAGACGCTTTGAAGCACGGCGAGGTAAATTTATCTCTTTCTTATATTTGCGCTTGGGATTTCGGGTTTGGGATTTTTCAGTTCCATGTTTTGTCTCTGCATTTTCTTGAACTGGGTTCTCTTGGGCATCTTCATCTGTGCAACCAGGAACTAAAGTGCTTCCAGTTAAACCATCCTTCCCTTCTTTCTGATCTGAAATTTCATCTCGTGATAGAACTGAACTGGTCAATTCTGCGCCCAGTACACCTAGATCATGTAATAAACATACATCATATGCAAGGTCTTTATATATTAACATGGATAAAGAAAAAGCTATGACAAATATAAAACCTATTTCACGTTACCTTAATTTAAAAAACAAGAGTTCAAATCTTTATTTTTAAACCAGAATCAAATTCAAAACTATAATGAGCAAAAATATGTGTCTTACTTTGCAGGAGATAGCATAAACTAGCAAGAGAGAACGATATACAATTTAATTTAGTTATGTTACTCCCCAAACATAAGTTGAGAACAACACTAAACTGATGAAGGCCATTATAGTAGCATTTAGTTGTGCACCTAATTAGATGGAGTCAGTATTGTTAAATTCAAAAGAAAAAGAGAAAAGTTGGGAACTTTACACCGACTGGAAATATGTTCAGAGATAGGCATTGGAGTATATTTCCCTAAACTTGCAGGTCTTGGAACTTGTTGGTCATTGACTATCATGTCAAAATCTAAGCTCTGACTCATGCTAACTGATGATGTCGGTTTTGTGCTTACACCTGCTGACTGCAAACAAATCGTAGACAGGAAGATTGTAAAGTAGAAGTCTTGGTGGAGAAATAATTTTAAGACAAAAGATTCTAGCAATATCACCGGAAGCTGAAAATAATTTCAGCAAGAGAAGATGACATATTAATAATTAAGACATCAATTTGCATCATATGAATAAGATGAGTGATTTAGTCCTTTATACTGGAATTTAGAGCCCCCCCTACATAGCCCGGGCAAGTGGAAGGGAAAGCTTAGCATATGAGACTAAATAGACATATAAACTACAAGAAGCATAAGTGTGGCCACCCTTACAGAGAATTTGTCAGCTTTTAACTCTATATCACTATCATCTTGGTCTTTTGGCTTGAATGCTCTACTCCTCCCAATCTCCCCAGATTTAAGATAGTGTTCAACACCTTTTTTCGAGCGGAATGCATAGCCACGTACAGGATCAATGTAGTACTGCATAGAAAGCTTATAATTTAGAAGAGCAAGTTATTCTTATAGTGGTTAGGCAGGTGATATATGTAAAAGCATAAACAGTGTTAATAAAGATCTGCATCCTCATACTCTTAAGTGCTCAAAGGCAGGCTTAAGATTGTGCAAATGCAGAGTCTACCAACTTGGAATATGGGAAAATATGATTTTCGTATAATCGGTCTATTATATAAACTAACTTAAATAATAGGATGACTGAACTAAAAGATGTGAAACTAATTACAACACCATTAGAGAAATTGTGATGACCATTTGAAAGCATTTTTTACTTCCTCTTTACTCCCCTCCACCATTTAATGAATGTTTGAGTACAATATTCAAGAGAAAGTGGTGAGGTATTGTTTACCGGATCTTTTCTAATCTTGTCTCCTTTTGTTGTGATTCTGGTCTTTTTCATCCATCCCGGTGGTAACCCTTCTGCAATACCTTCACTACAAAAAAAGTGTTGATTAGCCACATTTAAAAATGTGGCAAACATTGAAAAAAAATGTGGCTAACATAATTTACCACATTTTGATTAAATGTGGCTAGAAGTGGTGTTGCAATAATTTAGCCACATTACTTTATTCTCTTTACCACATTTTGACCAAGTGTGGTAGCCTTTTTTTAGCCACATTTATTTTTAATTTAACCACTTTATAAATGTGGTTAAACTGTTTTGTTTGGCACTGTAGAAAAATGTGGCTATTTGCGCTTAAAACATTTTTTTAACCACATTCATAAATGTGGCTAAATATATGAAATTCTTTTTTAAAATTTAAAATATTAAGAATTCGATAAATATTACAATAGTAAGGAAAATAATATTGAAAATAGCTCAAACACAATTTAGTGAACACATTAAAATATGAAGCAAACACTAAACATTATATTCTATTATCACTGGAGAATTTGTACAAGTCATCATGTTTTAAATTTATATAAGCTAATCAAGATTTCTATCAATACTACAGTGGAAAAAAATCACCAAATAAAACTAATAAAAAGTTTACTTATGGGACATCTATACAAAAAAGTATCTTCTCAAATCCATAAAAAATACAATAGTACAAATTTTCCTTATCACCCATTTAAGACTTATTTTTGTAAGCCATCCTAGTCCTTTGAAATGCCATCTACCAGATCACACCTGCACAAATCAATTCCATATTATGTTAATATACTATTAATGAGCTATTATGATGACCAACCTCAAAACACCAATGTACAAAATCCTAACTTAGCTAGTGAACACAATAAACGTCATTCATGTCCCAATAATCAATCAAGAACTCAGGCAGACACCAGCCATAAAACAAATAAATCAAGTTTCAAGCACGTCTGACATGAGTGATTGAATTACTCAAATATATAATTATGCATGCAAGAGAGCAAGAAGAACTACTACAAAGAAAAGAGTAAATTGTGAGAATCATACCACACATTCTGGAATCAAAAAGAGACACAAGTTGAAGTCCGGAGCTGGGATTGCCATGAGGGCCTGTTCAAAAACCGAAAACAAAGATTTGAGCATGTGCTGACATAACATCCATAATCCAGTCATATGCTTTCTGTTCATAAGTAAATAAGTAAATCCAAAAATATGCTTAACCACACCTTAACCAATATGCGGGCTACAATCTGGGAACTCATTTTCTAATATATATGTACTGAATTTGCCAAATGCCATGGGCTGCACTTGTTGGGAACCACAAGTACTTGGTTCTTATTGGACATTGCCTTCTATAGCCAGAACCTTTTCCAAAAGGACATTTTCAGTGCCATTGGATGGATCCCTGCTGCAAAAGAAATGAATGCAATCCATGAGGTTTATAGGATTGCAAGAGCACAAACACTTATAGCACTATTCAGTACTGTGCCAGGTTACTGGTTCACAGTGGCCTTTGCACTATTATTACAAATGCAAATATCCCCCTAAATATTTTTTTTAGGGGGATATTTGCATTTGTAATAGACGGTGATAATGTAAATCAAGTGAATAATTATTACACCTGATAATCATCAACCATTAAGGGACTCAAAGTTACCGAATCCAATTTAAAAAGATGAATTGATTATCTAAACATCTAAATGCCAAATTCATTACTATCTAAGACATTACATTATAATCGAACATAAACAAAAACTTCAATAATAAATTCTTTAATTATTACTAAAGTATAAAAGAATAATTGTTGTAATTTTCCCTAAAATATATTCCTCTGGTACCAATACTTGGGATTACACAGCCTCATTTTAAGTGTTCTACTTCCCCACATTCACCTCCAATCTGATTCTTTTCCCCATTTTTAGAACAGCAAGAATGGTAAAAAAGAAAACAAACTACACAATAAAAATAGCAAAAGACCTCTTGAACACCCTTTCTACCTCTGATATGTCACATTGCGGTTGCCGCAGATATGCAGCATTGCATCCAAACAAGTTGTACCTACTGAACAGGTATCTCCCTGATGAAAAAAAGACTTAGATTAACACAAATCTTAAGTATGCTCACAAAAAGTTAAGATTATAGTATTGTGAATTGATACTAAATTTTTTCTCTACCTTTGGCTTTTAGTGTAACTGATCAGTCTTTGATTTAGGGAATGGTTCAAGGATGTCTTTCAGGAATTAGTTCCTCAGCCAACATCATTTCTCCGTTAATTTTCAGTCCACTGACAGGTATAACTATTAATTAGGACCAAATTCTAAGGGCATATATAGTACTACTGAATTACATATTAATAAGCTTCTCCATCTTATGCAGTAAAAGCCAACTGAAAATGTATACAGTGCTCAATTAACTCTTACAGTTTCTCGTTGCACAGCACTCTTGAGAATATGTGAGTGCCTAGGTTTAATAGGATTCCATTCCTACATAAATAAATTTGCAAGTTATAGGCACGAGAAGCCAATAAACAAAATAATATAATAATAATAACAAACTAGGAACTGGGCAGCATGAACATGATGATACTCTGGACTCTGGTGCATCCATGATATGAAGATCATTCTAGTGGCATAAAAAATTATAGATAATAGGAATTAAGGGACTCTTACAAATTACAAGGTAAATAAACTAAACAGTAAACATACCAATGAGAATAAAATGCAACGAATCCACACACTTAACAACTTTATTATGAAAGAAGCTTTCCTAGAGACAAACCGAGCACTACGAAAATTTAGTAGTATCGGATGAAATCAGTAAATCCTTCCATTACTCATTGTGATGAGTAGACATAATTTTATATTATTCACTCAAATAATAATTTACTAATATTTTCTATTTTTTGATTTGGATTTGCTCAGATTTCTAACATGTAACAGTAAAGAATCCTCATCAAAATGAGTAAAGCGTGTCCTGAAACCTATGATCTATAATTAATAGCCTCATCAATTAGTTAGATAAGTCTAACTAACCAAACCAAGCCAATTGAATCCATTAATTATTCCATTAAACCTACATGTAACTGCTTTCAACCTACCAATGCGTTCATCATATGGAAGAAATCTAAACGTCAGCAACTTCAATTTATTTCTTAATTCTTTTCAAATACTAAAACTGAACCTGAACCCACGAGTTTTTGCAATCACCAATAACAAAATAATAAAATGAATGATAGTCACTATTTATACAGTCATCTCAAGACAGATTATACACAAGTTCTTTGTTTCAATCTCACCCTTTCAGAAGATCATTGATCAATAGAGAAGTGCACAAAGTATGAAGACACAACTTGACAAAATGAAATATGACTATGACATGGCATTCTCAATCAGATTGAAAGGGTTTTCCTCTTTCCAAGATAATCCAAAATATCTCTACAATGAATTTTTAATATTATAGCATCCTTTGACAGTATAAACAATTGCTATTGAACTCATTACATAGCATAATAAATTTGCACTTGTAATCCTGAACAAACAAGTGTCAAATTGTACCCTTTTACTTGATATTCACTTGCCAATATTATAAGATTACGCAAAGTGATGAGTCATTCAAGTTGTATATGAATGTAATCAATTTAACTTTTTTTTACTGAATATATATTATCCGAGGACCAAACTACAGTTACTTCAAAATCTGTCTCTTTTGCATTCCTGTGTACCTTCAAATCTCATCTTTCTATTACCATTTTCCTTCCAAATATTCACCACTAAAATAAGTGAAAGGAAAGAGGAGGTAAATTATAAACAAACATTTTCACTTCCATCAGTTCTAGACTTACAAAGAAGAAAAGCACCTCTAATAAATCCTGTGTTTATTTTTATTCTCAAAATAAAAATGCTATCACATAGCTCTTCAATGTTTTTGTTGTCCTCATCCATTTTTTTCTGATTCTTCTAATTCCTAAACAAAAAGCAGCAAAGAAAACATGGCTGATGCTGCAGAAAGAGTGATATACTAAATCTATCTAGGACGAATGCAATTTGAACTCATTCACACTTGGGTAATAATCAAGAAAAAAAGGTAGTTCAACAACTAAGTCATGAACACAGCTCGCACATTAACAAAAACTAAAAAGGTAGTTCAACAAAGTACCCATTATAATGCATATCATGCCCTCTTTAGATAAAATACGCATAAAAAAATATGATTGCTGAAAAGATAATGTTGAAAGAGTAACTTGCCATTACTAATTAACAAGAGTCTGATTACCAACACAAATTTAATTAATGTGACTCAGTCTGATCGTATAATAATCCATAGTCAACTGCATTTATTCAGTTAACAGGGGTTACAAGCCGGGTGAAATTTAACACGGAAAAATGTATCTCAAATATATATCGTATAATTAATGAGATACACAAATGAAAAATTAAGATTATTAACTGTATAGGTAGAACTTGTGCGATCCGTTCATCGTCTGCGTCACCGACCTCGTGCTCGTCGGCGACGAGAGCACCGCCGCGCTCTACGCGGTCAGGGCTCCGTCCATGGCGGTGCCTGAATCTGAATGTGAAATTCATGCGATGTGGAACGAGAAATGAATTCCCCAACCGAAATTGAAAACAAAATCTAAATCAAACAATTAAAGAGTTTGAAAGCCCAAACTTACTCACTATTGGTAAAAAAAACTGCAAATGGTGGAGAAGAGAACCGAGAGAAACAGAGATAATGAGGCATGGCCACCATTTTGGCAAACGAAAAACATATCCAAACCCTAGTAAAGAAAAAAGAGAAATGGAAAAATTAGAATTCTAGCAGGAAATTTTTTTACCTCCACAACTTCAAAACATCAGAAATTAATCCAAAAATTTTAGAAATTGGCGGCTACCTTTTTCGCCTGTGAGGAGGAGGGCTCAGGCTCCAGTGACGGAGAGGACGAGGAGGAAGGGGATGAGAACTTCTAGTTTGCTGCAATCTAGATCGGAAGAGAGAACTTCAAAATTTGAAGCTCACACAAAATGAATGTATGAGTTTCATGCTAAACTTGGTTGAAGATTTGGGGAATTTTTTTTGGTAAAACAGAAAACAGAATGAATATGGAGGAAAACATTTTTAGTAAAAAAAATTCAAAATTAATTTTGCTACATTTTGAAAATAGAGTTGCAAATTGAGGGTATACTTGTATTTTTACTTCATTATAATTAATGTGGTTAAATCCATGTGGCTATAGATGCTATTTTTTGTAGTGCTTTCTCAACTACAACCTACATTGTTTTGAATAACCAAAGTTTTCCCACGTAAGTTAATACACCAAATGTATAACACCTCAAATATTTAAATGTGTATTTTAATATAATATTGTGAAATGAAAGATTGATGGATTAGTGAAAATCCAAGTATTATGGCCAAAAGGGGCAAAAAGGGCAAAATTGTAATTTGCCAACCGTGTGTTATGAGGCTTAAATATTGAGTTAGAGATTTCAAATGACAAAAGTAATGCTGGAAATGGAATCAGGGCGGAAAATTGAGTAAATAGGCAAATTTGGGAAAAATTGATGAATAGTGAATTTTTAGTGTTAAAATACTGTGGTGTGAGTGTACCGATAGGTGTGAAATTTTTATCAATATTTTGGAGAAAGAAAAATATGTCATGGACTGGAAAAATATTTAGATTAAGGATTTGTGATCGGAAATTTTATCGGAGTTAAAGTTAGATCGCGTGTGGGACCCGTGTGACCGAAGTCACTTGGCCCCACCTCCTTTTTCTTTCCTTCTTTCCTCCTTTCTTCTTCATCCCTCGCGCACACACAGTAAGAAAGAGGCCAAAGTCACCATTTTCACCATTTCTCCCATTTCTTCGTTTCTTCACCGAATCGCTTGATTTTGGTGTTGAAATCTATCGTAAACAACCTTCCAAAGCCATTGGTAGCACTTAGAAGCCTTGAATCCATCTCTTTGGCCGCGTTTTAAGCAAAGTCAGATCCGACCCATAAGTGTTTTTGGAGATTTCTTGGAGTTTTGAGTTTCAAATGGTTTAGTGAAGCCTTGGTGGTGATCATACTACCCATTGTAAGTATATTTGTGGTCTTTTGATAGTTGATTTCTTAGATCTATGAATATGTGTTCAAACCTTTGATTTTAGATGTGTGATGATAGAGAGCCCAAATGGAAAAATGCTATTAGATGAAAAGGCCTTAGAATCATGTTTGTAAGCTAGAAATGCTATGTTAAATTTTGGTGAAAAATATGAGTTTGTAACTTAGGCAAAATTTGAGGAATTTTGATGAAAAATGAGTTTTTGAGTAATTGGGATTTAATGATTGTTGTAGGGTGCCTCACACGGTTGGATTTGAGAAAAGTTGATTTGGAGCATACGTTTGGAACGGTGTTGCTCGTGTTAAGGTAAACTCTTGGAACTTGGGTTTAATCCCTAGTGAGCTCCACCACACCTAGAGGAAGGTTGTGGTTGGATTATGTAGTGATGACATGATGTGATTGTGTGCTTGTATGCATATTGCTTGTATTGTGTGAAATTGTGTGGTCACTGGCCAGTTGACAAGTGGAGTTTGGTCATCCGCTGGATTCATCCTTGTGAGAATGCCAGTCGGGTATTGCCGTGGAGTCGACTCTGGGAGCGGCGCCAGGATGATCCAAACGTGGGACGTCCGCCGGATAGGGCTCATGAGGAGTTCCGGTTGGGTATTGCCATGGAGTCTTCTCAACCATGGGAGAGGCGCCAGGACGGTCTCGGGAGTTATATGATGGAGTCCTTGAACACGAATCCATGAGTGGATGTTCTTGGGTGTCTCCAGGAGGATGGTGATATTGTTTTACTTGCATGCCATATTATGTCATTTTGATACATTTTAGTGAGCCATGGAGTGGAGAGAGCCTCTAGCTCCATTGGTTTACTGAGATATATCCGTATATCTCACCCCGTGTTTGGGGGACCACATTTCAGGTCACTATGAGCCGGGAGGAGCTTCGGGCAAGAAGTCCGTATAGTGGACGTTGGATTGGCATGCGGTGCATTGGATTGCATGGCTTTTTGGAGGAGTTTATGGAGTGCACATAGCATACCATTAGTATTTTGAGACTTAGGTCATGAACATATTGCATGATGTTATTTTCCATGCTTTTGTTAGTGTTCATGGTCATATGCTAAGTCTTGTTATGTTTTATTATTCATGGCTTGGATAACTGTATATTTTGAGTGAGCATGGGACTTGTCCATTGCCACATTCATAGCCTTGAAGTCTTGATGTGTAATGTTGTAAAAATGGTCCATATTTGCATGTAAATGGCCATTATTTGAGAATGATGTAATTGATGTTAAACTTAAGGAAAATGCATGATGGAAGGGCCTAGAGCCAACATTAGGACATGATTATGTGTTATGTGGAGTACCAAGGGGTTAGGGATGGATTACACACCCTTTTTGGGGCTCAAAACTGCTGTAATCTGTCATTTTGCTGCATAGTAATCGATTACCCAAGCATGGTAATCGATTACCATGCAACAGGGGACGAAAAATTAGCTACTGTCTGCACTGGTAATCGATTACTGGCCTTTGGTAATCGATTACCATGTGAGGTAATCGATTACCCAAAGCTGGTAATCGATTACCAGAACAGAGGAATTGAAAAATTGGCTACTGCCTCATTTTTGACAGGTGGTAATCGATTACCACCCACTGGTAATCGATTACCACAGTGTAAATTTTGAAAATTCAGGTTTTTCTAGACTAAAAGAAAGGGGCTTAACTTGATGGGTAGAACTCCAAATGATACGTGGTTTGAAACCACACGTAGACAATGTAAAGGACTACAACTTGGTAAAAGATGAGAGTAAGATGGTGAGTTAAATGAATTGAATAAAAAGAATGATTAGTGATGTTAGCAAGAATGTATGCTTCCGCAAATTGCTTTTACAATTATAGTGTTGTTTTAATTGATTACGGAAAAAGCGTTTACGTAAAAGAAAAGGAATATGTTAAAAGAAAAATTTGCCCGTAATTTAATTAATCTAATCACTGTGATTGTAACTGCGCTTAATATCATAATTAATGTTAACAATACCGGTGTACAACGGGCTGTTACAAAATGGATATTAAACATAAATAATGCCATCAAAAGAAGATTTTGTTGACAGACATTGTGCGAGCTTCTCTGGATGCTGGCTTTGTTCTGAGCATTGTTAAGATGACGAAGTCCCTCTACCTTGGAATTGAATTTTACTCCACTTGAGGGGGAAATGTAATACTGCAACAAATATAACTTTAATAAGAATTGAGCTGAATCATCTTAGATAAAGAGTTTCTGCAATTATATGTCTTCTTGGCTCAATCAAACATAAAATTACTGCCAAGCAATGATTGAACTCCAAGAAAGATAAAAGGTTGAACACAATGGTTTTACCAACAATCATTAGCATGTAAAAGATGCTAAAGTGGAAAGATTTGCATTTCAAATCAAATAAAATACAAATACAGACATTAAGAATCAACTAACAATGTAGATAACTGAATTTAGAAACAACAATGCTTCCAGAATCTAGAACCAGATTGATCTTTGTTTCTGAAAAGTAACCATGTATTAGAATAAAATAAAGCTGGCCCCCAATATGACATGATCATTTTTTAGATAGAATATTAGATTATATTACTTGTTTATTCACTGCCTTTTGGGCATGAAATACCTGATCAGCCACTTTTCATGACCCTTTCAATCTCAGTGGAATTTACTATATCCAACATTTGACGGCAATAAAGGGTATTATTATGCCATCACTGATAAAATCACACTAAATGACACTGATAACTCGATTTCTTTAAAAGCTCATCTGGAGGGATTAAATAAAAAATAGTGTAACGAAAACATAAAGATGGAAACATACAATACCGAGAAAAGGACCATTTTAAAATTTTTGGACAAAACAATTACTATAATAGGAGGGAAAGCAGAGATGACTTTCTCACTAGTCCGTCTTTGGCCTCAAGAAAAGGGAAGAAAAATATTTTAATTGAAAATTTAAGAGCTACCAAATGAACCAGCTAATAATAATAACTAATAAGTAACTTAAATCCATCTAGAATAGCAAAGTTCAGTTGAAACACCTTCCAATTCTTTCCTTTTTCTTCCATTGTGTTTAACTTCATTATACTTTCAGCTAGTTTCATAGTCGTAAAGGCATTCAATATTCTAAACAAACATGCAAAGCATTTTAATAGTTTACTAACCCCAACTAGCCAGGGGAAAATAAGACCTGAAAATATTTTCTTACATTTAAGATTCTTTTCCACTTGACCCACTTACAATCACGAAAAAACACATCCAAAGCCTATGGCCATTTAAAAACTTCAATGAAGAACATGAATTTTGCTGGAGAGATAGTCAAAACGGTCCATAAACAACATGCAAAGCATAGATTAAATCTCAAATGCCAAGCAAGCAACACACCTAAAAAAACAAGGAATAAAACTTCCTTAATATCCATGGCATGCAGCTCTTAAATTTTGACCCTTTCTTGAAATTTTCTAAAAACTTAAGCAACACTAGAGGTTGCAACAACAATTATACCGACAACGAAAGACAAACATACCACCACGAACATAATAAGATTGTCATGTGCAACAGAAAAAAAGTTTCAAAATTTTCATCCTAGCTGTAAAATAGAACTAACTAGGCTATTCAAGTCACAAGATCTTACATTTTGAAAACAACATCATAAGAAGAAAAGAAATCAAAGGAGCAAGATCATTGGTGGGTCAAACCTCAATTACCTTGTCTCTCTTACCATTCTTTCTCACCCTCACTTCCACAGTCCAACCTAGTGGCAGCCCGTCATAGGAGTTTGGGTCCTCCATGTTGTTACTGACGCAATAGACAACCACACAAAAATATATATGAATTTTTTTTCTATAAAACTTGCTTACATACACACATTTTGTTCATAATGTTTACAACTTCTTATGCAGTAGCTTGCTAAAAAGTGACTTAAAAAATATTAAAAGCCATAAAACAGAAACGAAATAAAATACTAAAAACGGACACTCATTCAAACTTAAACATGAAACGTCTAAATCCATTAATTCAAAACGGACACTAATTAAAAAACACAAATTTTAACCTTTATCTAATAACACATGCCTTCAGTGAGCCTCCAATGGCCGGAGAATCAAGAGTAAGTGCCTCTATGTGTCTGTGAACAGGTATTTGGGTGAGTATCTTTCTCTCGTGTTGTGTGTATAGTGTGTGCCACTAGCTTAGTACCTACCACCCAGTCAGAAACAAAATAGTGGAGCATTCAGACAAAACAAATTGTAACAATCAAGATATTATATATCTTGTTTGAATTTTTTAGTTGTTACGTTTATTTTCTAACTGTTACGACTGTTACGTTTATTTTCTAGTTGTTACGACTGTTACGTTTATTTTCTAGCTGTTACAGTTGTTATATCTTTTGTATTTATACACATTAAAATGGGCAATGAATAAGAACACAAAACAACAATTGCTGTATTCATATCCAGTAACCAATTTGTCTATTCCGTAGTTATATCATGGTATTGTTACGTTTATTTTCTAGATGTTATGACTGTTATGTTTATTTTCTAGCTGTTACACCTGTTACGTTTATTTTCTAGTTGTTACAGTTGTTATATCTTTTATATACACTAAAATGAGCAATGAATAAGAACACAAAACAACAATTGCTGTATTCATATCCGGTAACCAATTTATCTATTCCGCAGTTCTATCACAAATAAAGAACTTGCATGATCACGTGATCAATGACACGTTTTAAAGGTATCAGAAAATTAGACGAGACAAATAATTTGGCTAAAAAATCTTAATAATTGCAATTAAAAACAATAAATTTTCGGATCAATGATACTTTTGAATATTTTATTCCACTTAAGTAATCAACTGCGCAAGTATATGATGCACAATTAATTACATAGCAAGAAGCTGTCACGTGGTAAGTTTTCGTGAGTTGCTTACGTATCCAGTGCATATCACGATCATAATTCACGAAAGTTTACCGCATGACAATTGCATATGTTTTTTATGCGCCTCTGACCTGCACAATGGATTGCATTAATTACATAAGATATTTGAAAATGATATCGATCTCATAATTTAATTTTTAATAGCAATTATTAGGTTTTTTTCAAATTATTCCATATAAAATATAAGGATTAAGCCATGTGTCTAATATATATATATATATATATATATATATATATATGGATTAAGCGGATTGAATTGAAGTAATTATTTTTGCTCTACTTGATTCATCATAATGTAAATTGATATATAACCTGTTGTATTTGCTTAATAATAATCAAATCTAAATATGTTCTTAATAATTTAAATCAAAATATAATAATAATTTTTAAAATGTTTTCTTTGTGTTCACGTGCTTGCATTGGCTGACTTTGAATTTGTTTATGTTTTTAAGGTATTGCAGATTTTTATTTTTACTAAATATTAAAAGAATTATTGAAAAAATATAAGATTATGTAGTATTTTTTATGTTTTATTTTTCCTATGTTCGGGGTCTTGCATTGGATTGAATATTTGCTTTATTAAATGTATGAATCTATCTATCGTGTGTTTCTCTTGTAAGTTATTCATCAGCAATTCAATAATTTATGTTCAATATTCTACATTCAAGAACATGATACAGGACCTTTAGAGATCATGATTTTCACATAAGAGTGTACCTTTCTCTGTTAGTGCGGAAGAACTTTGATGATGGAAGATCGTTTCATAGAGTCTTTACCCTCTGCTTTTCTTGTATCGTCTATGACAGGGATCTGATACAATTTTTATGGGCAGACCATGAAGGAGAGAAATTCTGACAGAAATCTTATCAGAGACTCACCAGTTCTCCTTTTATATAACTGAACCAAGTTTAAAATGTCAATTACCATAATGCATAACATCAATTATCAAAAATGTGAAACGTTAATTACCATAATGCATAACGTCAATTACCATAATGCATAACGTCAATTACCATAATGCATAACGTCAATTATCATAATGCATAAAATTTGATTCTGGTTTAAAAATAAAGATTTGAACTCTTGTTTTTTAAATTAAGGTAACGTGAAATAGGTTTTGTATTTGTCATAGCTTTTTCTTTATCCATGTTAATATATAAAGACCTTGCATATGATGTATGTTTATTACATGATCTAGGTGTACTGGGCGCAGAATTGACTAGTTCAGTTCTATCACGAGATGAAATTTCAGATCAGAAAGAAGGGAAGGATGGTTTAACTGGAAGCACTTTAGTTCCTGGTTGCACAGATGAAGATGCCCAAGAGAACCCAGTTCAAGAAAATGCAGAGACAAAACATGGAACTGAAAAATCCCAAACCCGAAATCCCAAGCGCAAATATAAGAAAGAGATAAATTTACCTCGCCGTGCTTCAAAGCGTCTTGCTGGAATTAAGGTTGATCCAGTTCCAGAACTTAAAACAAGAAATCGACCACGTCAAGCTGCAGTTAAACAATCAGTTGAGGAAGAAACCATCATAAATGCTGATAAATCCCCAAACATCTTGCTTAATGATCTTGCAAAACAGTGTAATGTACTTGGAGATGAGTCAGGAAATGGAAACAAGGTTGATGCAATGTTTGATTACAACCTTGACATTCCACTCAGAGAAATGCTAAAAGATCCATGTATTGCATTTGCAATACAAACTCTCACTGGAGTAACATTTGAAACCTCCAAAAACTCTGAAATTTCATTTGAAACTTTGGCTGCTGCTGAAGGGGATGGTAAGAAAACCAATGGGTTGAATGATGATAAGGAAAGATGCAATGTGTTTTCATCTCCAGAAAACTATGCCATTCCACAACAAGAAGCTGGTGTTGCAAAAAATGATGATAAGGCCAATGAGAATGCAGGATCATCTTCTGGAAAGACACTTGGTATTTCATGGATGGATCCATGTTTTGAATTTGCAATAAAAACTCCCACTGGAACTGTCCCATTAGATTCTGATCAAAATCCTAAGAACTGCCTTCAACAGCAACTGAGCTCATCAAACACCCAACATAGTGACATGGCCTTGTCAAGTGATTACTATTGCAACCAATACTTTGGCACACAGAATCCAATGTTTAAAAAGTATTTTGTGGATCCAACAATGCAACACACCAGAAATGTTGGCATGGGAAATTCTGCAGGAGCCAGACTTCAACAGCAACTGAGCTCATCAAACACCCAACATAGTGACATGGCTTTGTCAAGTGATTACTATTGCAACCAATACTTTGGCACACAGAATCCAATGTTTAAAAAGTCTTTTGTGGATCCAACAATGCAACACACCAGAAATGTTGGCATGGGAAATTCTGCAGGAGCCAGACTTCAACAGCAACTGAGCTCATCAAACACCCAACATAGTGACATGGCCTTGTCAAGTGATTACTATTGCAACCAATACTTTGGCACACAGAATCCAATGTTTAAAAAGTCTTTTGTGGATCCAACAATGCAGCAACACACCAGAAATGTTGGCATGGGAGATTCTGCAGGAGCCAGACTTCCACATTGTGGTGAAGATATAAGGAATGTTTGCAAGGAGATCAGCAATCAGCTTTTTCCCTGAACTAACATAAGATTGTGCAGTTAGGAAGATCATATAAGTTTGGAATTAAGGTTGACTGTGAATTGTGTGAACTTCGAATAGATGGTGAGTGTTGTGTTGTAGTGGTTGGAGGATCATATATATTTGAAATTTAAATAAAAAAATTGTTATACCCCGTGTCCAAACTTTAATTGGGTATAATTACACTCTGTTTGAAGTTATAAAAACTGCACGAAACGTCATTTTGAAAAAGGACTTGTACGTTTTATGCTGAAGTCCATGCTAATAGTTTCGGGTAAGTGAAACGTCATTTTAAATGGCATTTAAGCAGGTAAAGATAACATATGTGAAAATTTGATGTACAGATTTAATGAATATGTAAAGACATAAATCAAACAATATAAAAAAATCAAACAATATTAATAATTATAAATGTCATTTATTATCATTGCCACCTAAAACTTAATTGTTGTTGCCACTATAATGGTTTTTCTGATTCTTGAACTGAAATGACACACTGTAATTGCTCAACATATTCAATGGGATCTTAAATTGCAAAATAAAGGCTAAACAATTTAAATTAAATAAATATATAATTTTATTTACCAAAAAAATATATATATAATTTACTCTAAAAATTGAATTAAAATAAATTGAGATTTAAGTGAACCATTTGTTGGTGGCAGACAACTCATTCGATGTCCCACTGCTTTCTACATTGAAATTTTCAATTTAATACATTTTTATTATTAATAACAAAAACATTAATAATGTTTTTATAATTCTAAATAGTTAGTGCGAAAATTAGCATTAATTAGTGGTAGACATGTGCATTAATATCCCACTTCTTTTTTAGAATTCAAAATTCAAAATTGTATAGGTAGGAATGGCATAAATGTAAAGATAACATATGAGAAAATTTGATGTACAGATTTAATGGAATATGTAAAGACATAAATCAAACAATATAAAAAATCAAACAATATTAATAGTTATAAATGTCATTTATTATCATTGCCACCTAAAACTTAATTGTCGTTGCCACTATAAGTGGTTTTTCTGATTCTCGAACTGAAATGACACACTGTAATTGCTCAACAGATTCAATGGGATCTTAAATTGCAAAATAAAGGCTAAACAGTTTAAATTAAATAAATATATAATTTACTCTAAAAATCGAATTAAAATAAATTGAGATTTATGTGAACCATTTGTTGGTGGCAGACAACTCATTCGATGTCCCTCTGCTTTATACATTGAAATATTCAAATTAATAATAACTCATTATTTTCTGAAATATTTATTTTAAATTTCGAATTTCTTTTAAATTTCAATTTTGAATTTGAATTTTGAATTTTAAACTTTGTAGTGGTGGGAAAACATTTGGACAATTATTGGTTGCAGCTCATTTATTATACCATTACTTTCTACATGGATTTATGCCTAAGATTTGGATGAGAATCTGACATTTACACCATATAGGGATTGTGGTATTTCTGTAATTATTTAGAAAGCACTTTTAAGTTTGCACTTTTACGTTTAATAATGAGTTGCCAATTCAATGAATAAAAATGGAAAATTGTTAATGCATATATGAATGGAATCCTCATAAATATAGGAGTTGCCAATGCTCATAATGATAAGATGGAAAATAAGAAATAATTATACGAGATATAGAATTTTAAAACAGATGAATGAAAAATAATCATACGATATATAGAATTTTAAAATAGAAGAATGAAAAATAATTTATTTAATTCAAAATTCTAAAATAGATATTTAATTCTTTTTAAAATATTTAAACTAAATAGTTAATGCGAAAAGAGTTCAGCATTAAATAGTGGCACACAGGTGCATTAATATCTCATTTCTTTTTTAAAATTCAAAATTTAAAGTTGATATAGGTGAGAAAAAGATTTAACATTTTTTAGTGGGAGACAACTGTATTAAATTTCCACTATTTTCTACATGAGAATTGTTAACCCTCATTTTTATAAACATTGAATGTTTTTTTCCATATTTATCGAAATACCAAAAGACCCAAAGAAAAGAGTTCAGCAATAGTTAGTGGCAGACAGGTGCATTAATATCCCACTCCATTTTTAAATTTCGAAATTTGAAATTGATATTGGTGGAAAAAGAATTTAACATCTTTTAATGGGAGACAATTTAAATCTGATTTTAATTTTTGTAAATACAAATTTGTAAAATTTCAAATACAAACGACGTAAATTCTTACAAAAAATAATTATTAACATAAAATGTTGATGGTTAAAGGTTGCAAATTGGACTTGGTCACATGATTTAGTATGACGTCACTCACGCCTTTTCAGGAAAATGCAAAATTATAGGAAAAATAGATTTTCAGGAAAATGCAGAAGTTCTCTGCTAAATTATTATTCTTCAACAATGAAGCCTTTTAATCAGGAAATACAGAAAGTAATTGACAATAAAGGATCATCAATGGTCTTAAAAACTGATACAAAACGAAAATAACCATAAACAAAACATAAAGTCATGCAAATTGAAACGTCTATAATTATTAAAATTCATAAAAAGCCTTAAAACTGAAACGTCTGCAATTATAATAACTTATGGTGACTTGAGTACATCATCCTCTCCCACTAGGAAAAGATTCGCCCTCGAATCTGCATCGTCTTCTGGTGATAATCCAAGCGGCAACTCTTCTGGCATTACATTTGCTCATTCTGTCAGTTCTAAAATTTCTGCCTTGGAGAATAGATAATTCTTCGCTTCCTTTGTCCAATCTGAATGTGCTAGTGTAATAAGGTGACCATCCTTTTGAAGGTGTAAGTATTTTTGAAACCATCATGTCTTGCTTTCCTATCAAATTGCCATGGCCTTACCTAATAAAATGTGACAAGCATCCATAGGAACGACATCGCACCATACCTCATCTGAATATTTTTTCCCAAATGAAAAGCACACGAGGCATCATAACAGAGACGAAATCACAACATATTAGTAAAAAAAAATCAAATAGAGTTTATTGGCATGTCATTATCTGTTTACAGCTTAAGGGTGACAGAAACCTTTAATCCGTCTTAATTCCTTGTACAATGTGATAAAGTCTCCCCACTTCATGTGGCAACGTCTAATGAATCGAAGGCCTTTTTTTCGTATTTTAAAATGTTTAAAATATTTAATAATTCGAATTTGCCAAAGAAGAAAAGTTTTTAAGTGGGTACGGTGTGAACAGAAATTTGAGATGCAAGGAGGGAGTGACACATGGCAAAACTTTCCAATAAATGGAATTCCTTTAGAATAATAGATTATGATTTTACAATGTGACGTGCTCTTCTCTTCTCATGTTAACGATCTGATATAATTGTCTATTGATCTTTTTGTATATGTGTTTTTTTTTTAAATAATGTTAAACGATATTGGGAATTGGTGTTTCACAATTTTGTGCATCTATACCTCTAATAAATCATGTGACCAAAACTTTAAAGTTGATTTTCATTGTTTCACCTACGAAAAAGGAAGAAATTAACACACACAAAAGAAAATAATAATTAGACCCCAAAATATTTTTAAATGTAAAATTTTTTATTCAATTTTCTGTGAAAAATTTGACATCGTAATTAATTACCAAATCATAGAAACTAGGGACAAAATTGGTGGCAACATGTGTTGGCATGAGCTTAACACAATTTATTATGTTTAGATACCAATCAAATCTCATATATTATATTTTTCATGTAATAGTGGTGCAGAGTTCGTGCAAAGTTCATTCAACATCATTAGAGAAATTGATGCAAAATTATAGGGAAAATAGACTTTCAGGAAAATGCAGAAGTTCTCTGCTATATTATTATTCTTCAACAATCAAAAGTCCTCCTTTCACGTCCTTCTAACAAGCCTTTTAATCGGGCAATACAAAAGTAATTGACAATAAAGGACCATCAATGGTCTTAAAACCTGATATAAAACGGAAATAACCATAAACTAAACATAAAATCATGCAAGCCGAAACGTCTGCAATTATTAAAATTCATAAAAAAACATTAAAACTGAAACGTATACAATTATGATAACTTATGTGACTTAAGTGCATCAGAAATATATAGTTTTTCTTAAGCGATGTGATTGATTTTCCTTTTTCTGAATGCAAAATAGCATTATATAAACAACCATTTGTTTCATCCTATAAGTCATAACAAAGATTTCAAAACAAAACACTTTGGTGCTTCTCCAATTTGAGAAGCTTTGAGGATGGGAACTTACTTTTCCTTCTTGTTCATGCTCACATTCTTGTTGGTAGGCAATGTCCAATGCAACCCAAACTACAAGGAAGCTTTGGCTAAATCCTTATTATTTTTTCAAGGCCAGAGATCAGGAAGGCTCCCTCCGGATCAACAAATCACATGGAGATCCAATTCAAGTCTTTCTGATGGTAGCACAGCCGATGTAAGAAATTTCATATTCCTTTTTCTTTTTCTTTTTTCCTTTTTATAATTTTTTTTTGTTTGTTCTGTTTGATCCTCTATCCACAATACAATTGTCATCTTTAGGGAGGGACGAGATTCATGTGAAAAAAAAAAAAACGAGCAAGCATGTCATTACTTTGCTTTGATGCTAGTTTTTTTATCTTTTAACTTTTTTTTCTCTCTTAAAATTTCTCAAAGTTATCACTTTATCACCTTGTATAAACTTATATCAAATATTTCATAGTATAAATTTGGTTTATAAATAATTGTTTATCCAAAGGGATTGATTCAAGTTTCGCTTAGTCTCACCATGATGTGGATATTCCCGACTCAAACATGATTATTTTTCTTTGATTTGTCCACACAAAAAAATAACTGTTTTAACGGTCCTGATGTTAATAGTAATCATTGTATTCATATTTTACTTTTTTTTGAAACCCTGAAGTGGTTCAAATTATTTTTATTATTTTACATATTAAATAATTAAAAATAAAATGACCAAATGTTTATTATTTATTAAATTAAAATCTTATATTCATATAATTATTATTTATCAAATAAACATAAAATATATAAACATTATAAAAGTTTTTTTACTTGAAATTTAAATAAAAAATTGGTGGAACTTTTCCAACCAATAGAATAACACGTATATTTATAATTTAAAATGGTATTTGAAATGTTTTCTTTCTTACACAATCATCCCTGGCCTGCTTTCGGTATTGTGCTGTACGATGCATGCTATTGTCTCATCTTTCATTTTCTCTGAGTCTTGAAATGCATTAGTCTATTTTAGTTTTATAAGTTTTCAATCTTTTCTTAATTATTTAAATAATACAGTAAAACAAGAAAGTGATAAAGCATTGAAGAAAATACATTTTAATTATTTGGGATCTCAATTGTTCAAACTATTTGAGATATGTATGATTAATATCGCAATTTACCTAATTTAAAATCAAAAGGAATAACTAATAATTTGCTTCATCAATAGCTTTCAATGCATAAAGTCTAGTATGACTTAATTTTCATCAATTGTAATGGTAAAGTCCTTTTGCATTGACTTGATAATTTTCTCTGAGTGGATCATTCAGGTCTATAGTGTTGCACTAACCATACATATTACAAATAATATGCAAAGATAATAATGACGTACATAATAGAGTGATATAATACAAGAGTATTCTCTTAGTTTTTAAACTTACAATACATTTTTAAATAATATAACACAATAAATCCATTTCAAAAAATCTTCATTAAAAAAGTGGCTTACAAATCCAAACTTTTGTTTGGCAGGTGGATTTAAGTGGAGGATACTATGATGCTGGAGACAATGAGAAATTCAATTTTCCAATGGCATACACAACAACCATGTTATCATGGAGCACAATTGAATATGGGAGGAGAATGGGACCCCAAATCAAAGAAGCAAGAAATGCAATTCGTTGGGCCACAGATTACCTCCTAAAGTGTGCGACATCCACTCCTGGTAAGCTTTATGTTGGAGTTGGAGACCCAAATGTGGACCACAAATGTTGGCAAAGGCCAGAGGACATGGACAGTACTGCCAGAACTGTGTATTCTGTATCTCCAAATAACCCTGGTTCAGATGTTGCTGCTGAAACTGCTGCTGCTCTTGCTTCTGCATCTATTGTTTTCAGAGATGTTGACCCAACATACTCTCGTTTGTTGGTTAAGACTGCCCAAGAGGTTTATGAATTTGCTTTGCAGTATCAAGGTTCTTACGGTGATTCATTAGGATCTGCAGTTTGCCCATTTTATTGCTCATATTCTGGTTTTAAGGTAATGCCATTTTGTTGTTTGTTGCTACTGTTTACCAACTTTTTTGTGCTACTATTAATAATGTGTTATTTTAATATGCTTTATGTATTTTCAGGATGAGCTATTGTGGGGAGCTGCATGGCTTTTCAGAGCAACAAATGCTGTTTACTACTATAACTTGGTCAAGTCCATGGGATCTAATGATCAACCAGATGTCTTCAGCTGGGACAACAAATTTGCTGGTGCATATGTTCTTCTCTCAAGGGTATGTTGCTCACGTGCCAACAATGAAAAAATGTGAAGATTAATGTGTTTTCCTGAAGTTTGTTTTAACTCATTGGGTTTTCTATTATTCCTTTTAATTGTTACTGCAGAGAGCATTGCTAAAAAGTGACAACAACTTTGATCAATTCAAGAAAGAAGTTGAGAATTTCATTTGCAAGATAGTGCCCAACTCTGGCTCTTCAAGTACACAATATACACCAGGTAAAGGGAACATCATGAATTTGAGTTTTAAAGATATATACCTCATGATTATTAATATCCAAAATCTACCTAAAAATTAGTGAATCACACGTTCAATGGTGCCATTTTAATGTACTTTTGTCCTACCTTTGAACTTTGAAATAATCTGATTAAGGAATTATTATTAGAAATATTCCAAGAATGGGCAAATGATGACATGAAACTATTAAATGTGAAAAAAAAATTAGCATATTTTTGAAGGACTCAGAAAGAAAGTATTAAGGACACTATTTTATGCATTACTTCTATTTATGTGCAGGGGGGCTCATGTTCAAGCCTAACCTTCCTGACAACAACCTCCAGTATGTGACATCTATAACATTCTTGCTTACAACCTATTCCAAGTATATGTCAGCCGCCAAGCACACATTTAACTGTGGCAATACCTTTGTCACTCCTGATACCTTAAGGAGTATTGCAAAAAAACAGGTAAGTCTCATTATTTCAACGTTTTTGCATATAATATTCTCTTCTCTTCTACCTATTCCTCTGTTAATAAAATTTAATGTAAAATTCCAGGTTGACTACATATTAGGAGAAAACCCATTAAGACTGTCCTACATGGTAGGTTATGGTCCAAACTTCCCCAAGAGAATTCACCACAGAGGATCTTCCTTGCCTTCAGTAGCAGCTCATCCACAAACTATCGGCTGTGAAGAAGGTTTCCAACCATTTTACTATTCAGTGAATCCTAATCCCAACATATTGGTTGGAGCCATAGTTGGAGGTCCAAACCAAAATGATGGATTCACAGATGACCGCAATGATTACAGTCATTCTGAACCTGCAACTTACACCAACGGTGCTATTGTTGGTCCTTTAGCATACTTTGCTGATATCCGTTAATTTCAGATTGCCTTCAATTGCAAGGTTAGGACCTTGTAATCAAATGCAGATATTATCTTAGCAGATGTTGGATTATGAAGTTAACAGTGTTTATTTGTGTGTTTTAATAATTATTATCCAACATATTTATTATCTCTTATGCGTATTTATTATCTTTTATGCTACTCGGCGCATCATAGCACCCAAAAATCTACAATGAGACTACCTCATCCGTTCCTACGGTCTTTTTTATCTTTCTATATGGTAAAGAAATGCTAAATTTAGATCCTTTCAAATACATTATGCATTTTGATAGACAATGTGCAAGGTTTATGGCCATAAATGATTAAGAAAAAAAAATAAAGGTAATGAGCTAAGTAAATAACCATTAATGGTAAAAGAAATTACAAGTTTACCAAGAAATAGACATAACAAATCATGAACTTACGAGAACTCACCACACTAGCTTTGTCATCAACAATTACCAAAAAAAGTATACCATGCATGATTAGATTCTCAATATCTCTTTCAAAACTAAATATCTACTACATTTATATTTCATTACATTATTAAAACTTTTATATTATTATCTGGAGAAGGATCTTCGCCGTTGATTTCACTTCTATCTAACGGCTTTAATTTATTAATGAAGCAATCTTTTAGATATAAGTCTGATCAACGGTTAAGATTTTAAGTATAAGACTTATTGTTCTTAAGTTCGTGTAAGTTGATCCTACATTTTATTGTTTATATTTAGGCTAAAACTCAATAATTTTTCCAAAGAAAACATTCAAACAATGTTCGTTTAGTTGGAAAAACCAACTGCAAACGTTTCTCTGAGTCAAAAATACTAGCTTCGTGCTTTTTATTAAAGAATCTGTTACAAATGGCTTTTGGTGCTTCAGCTTTTTTCTCATTCGCACATCTAAACATACTTTTTATGAATAAAGTGTTCTTTATCTAAGAAAAAGTCCCATGTGACCATCAAAGTTAACTTAATCTAAATGCGTTGTTCCTTGTCCTCATAAAATTCTATATTTAAGTTTTTATTCTACAGAGCAAGTGCAATATTTTCTTACCGGAAAAGAAAAAAGACAGAAGAAGCAAGGGCTATATTTTGGATAGCAATAAAGCTAGCACCTCATCAGACACATTAACTTCGACATAAGATCCCAATGATGCAGCAAGTCTTGCAGCTATTTGATGTTTACACTGTAACACACGCACAATGCACACTGTATACTTCAGCACTAGAATAATATGAATGTTTATAATCAACTGAAGATAATAAAATAATGGATGAGGAAGTATCAGGCCTTACACAAAGTTGATCTCCTCTGTTCACAACGTCATAGAAGAAAGAATAACAGGAGCAAAAATTCCCTGCAAAACACATATACTGGTCTTTTCTCCGGGATTCCCCCGTAACCTAAACCAACAAGTGGAGAATGAATACACAATTTGAATCAAATTCCACATGAATGATTCCTTATATTCTCAAAACTGTTATGCAAAGCCTACAAATCTTTTTCTTTTTTTCTTTTTAATTCAAATTTTGAATACTAGATACCAAGATCTTTATAGCAAACATTTAGCAGCATGTATTTCTAAAATTTGTTACAGATCAAGTCCAATTTTTATCCAAATTTCTTTTTTTTTTTTTTTTAGATTTCTCCACAGGTTCATTAATTACTCAACAAATTCAATTCGAGCGGGGTAGAAGGGTGCAAATCTCTTCCTACCAAGTATTTTTAACCAAATTTCTAATTTTGAATCAATAACCACCTGAGTCTGAAATGGATCCTGAAATGGTTGATTCATGAAGGAGGAATCAAAGGTTAAGATGCAAATGCAAGATTGGTGTCAAAAACAAACCTGAAAGACAAACCTTCCACTGGGCTGACCAGAAATCCTCTTGACACCTCTTTGATCCATTATCCTACTCGCTCCCTCAAAGTTCTTTCCAAATAAGAAATGTAAACTGGGTTTCGGGAACCAAATGATACAACGTTAAACACAAAATATGACATGTTTTGGGAAAAAAAACAAAAAACACAAAGGGAATAATAAATTGACTTACATACAAAGTTGATCATCATTCACTGTGACATGAACATTAAAAGGGGAAATCTGGGTCAATTGCAAGTAAAGTTAAAATGGGTTAGGTTTGTATAAAGAGAAAGAAATGAACCTGTGTGTGTAGACTCAATTTCCTTCCACATAACCTCTGCTATATCACTACTTGCACTCATTCTCACTATGCAAAATTGCAAATACAAAATGATAATTAAATAATAATATGATTAATTAAGAGCCAAAAAGGTAATTGGAATTTGGAAGTTGGAGAAACCAACCTTACTTTGATTAATGAAACAAACACCGAACCCTTCTTCCTTATTTTTATGGAGTAATCTTAACTCTGTCACTTTTCTGTGTTAAAGATAAAGCAAAGGAGTGAATATAGGAAAAAAAAAATTTGGGCTAAAGGAGTCTCTAAAAAAGTTTATGGGCTTTGAACGAGGGGATGCTTACGATTGGGAGAGACTGTTGAGCCCATTTCTGATTACCCAATTCTTCCGAGGCATGTGGGCTTTCAAAGTTTTTAGTTTATTATTATTATTATTATGGGAAAAATGTTCATCCTTTTAAATGACACAACTTATATCCATTCACCCTCACAAAGAGACGGGACCCACATCTTTATTTTATTTTTGTCAGCTCTCTCTCTCCTCCTTTATCTATCTCTTTCTCTTTCTTAAAATGACACAACTTTACATCCTTTAAAATGATACACACTTTAACCTATTATTATTGTGGAGACAAGTTTTAGTGTTTGGTAAAAGGAAAAATTTTAAAATCGTAAAAAAGTGATATTGAGAATTCGATTTACTCACGTTTGGCACGAGGATTGTAAAATTTTTTAGGGGAAAGTTGGATTCCCGGGATTTATGTTTATGAAGAAAATTTTTATCTTAAAATATCACCAAATGGGTGGTATTTTCAAAATCCATATGATAAGATTATTTGATAATTTTTTGGAATATAATTAACCCCAATTCCCATTCCCAACAATATTTTATAATCAACCGAACATAACATCAAGAAAATTAACCTAACATTTTCGTGAACATTTTGGTCTATCAAACAACTTTTTGTTAACATTTCCGCGAAACTCACTTTTCTATGGTGATTCTTGCGTAAAAAAAAATCTATCCCTTACCGAACGCCCTATTGTTAACTTTGGAAGGAGATCTAGTATACGTATTTGTTATCTTTTCAATGTTTTTATTAAAATTAAAATGTATTACTTTTTAGCTCTATATAAAATGCTCTGTTTTTTTTAAATTAATATACGTAGAATAAAAGTTTATATATTATCTTCCATTTCATTCCGACACATCTAACAAATTTTAATGAGTAAGGTGATTGTTACCGAGGGTTTTTTTTTAAGGAAGAATATCTTTTTACACGGCTGATGCCTATATATGTCTTATCATTTGTTGTCCATTAATTGAAATTTAAAAAATTATTGTGTTTATCTCTATGCATTACGGATGTTGATAGAGAAATTTAAGAAAGTGTGTTCTTTCTAACATGGCTTTTTTTATCCATTTAAGTTCAATTGTGTAATTATTTACCAGTTTAATTTTTTTATAATCTATTTATCAATCTAATATAAAAAGATGCACATTTTGATAATACGCATTTAAGTCACACATTACTTCCATATGCGACTTGTGCAAAATTCAGCGTGCCCCTACCATGCGTCGCACATACAAAACACGCGCATAGGAGAAATGCGCATACATGATAACGTGCTTTGGTTTTCGTTTAGGCTGCACACTGCCAAAAAATGTGTTTTCGTATTAGATTGGTAAATTGTTTATCAAAAGAATAAAATCGGTGAATGTTAGATAAAATATAAAGTGATGTAATCATACTTTTCACAAACAAATAAGCAATTAGATCAATATGGAGAAATAAATAGGATCAAATTATACGTCATGCCATAAATGATTAAGAAAAAAAATAAAGGTAATGAGCTAAGTAAATAACCATTAATGGTAAAAGAAATCACAAGTTTACCAAGAAACAGACATAACAAATCATGAACTTACGAGAACTCACCACACTAGCTTTGTCATCAACAATTACCAAAAAAAGTATACCATTCATGATTAGATTCAAGGTTGTACCATGGAAGAACGATGAACAAAGCATGGTTCTTGGTCAAGTTTAATGAAAAAGGGATGGACTCCCATGGAGTTTTTGAGTGGGCAACCCACAAAGAGTTTTGGAAGAGTGGCAATCTGAGTGATAGAAAGTCTAGGGTTTTGTGCCCTCTTACCTATTTATAAGTGTACCCACTTAAACTAATAGTATTAGTTCTAATAGTTCTACAAATTATTTTTCTTCCAAACTTTATATTCTTAACCTATATATTTTTTTAGGAATTATCATATTTTTACATTAATTTTTCGGGAAATTTTACCGATACGCATTTTATACATACCGGTATTAGTTCAGACATTATCGCTCGTTGTCTGTACTCCAAAATTGATATTCTTGACCTATATTATTTTTCTATGAATATTTGTATTTTTATTATAATTTCTCGAAATACTTAACCGGTACGCATTTATACCATGAAGCAGAATCGATATCTGCATTTTTTATCAAAAAAACGATTTAAGGATTATTTGACATTCTCGATAATTATTCTAATATTTCTATGTTTATCCAAAGTCAATTATGGAATTATTTTCTAAACTCAATTAAATTTATTTAAATTTCTAATTTAGCGGTGCGGGTTCTTACAATTTGCTTGCGGAGTAGAATATACTTAGGATTCTTGTTTGACGTTAGGAATAAACATGCTGACTATTTTTCCTCTTTTTTATGTAATTTGCTTGATAATGTACGTATTGACTATTCATGGTTGGTTTTACTACTGTTTCTCTTGTTTAGCATTTCTATAATGATATGGATTTTTTTTATAACAATAATGATATGGATTTAGGGTGAATCATAACCATACAAAGATGGAAATAGATATCACCATTAGATCAACATACTCGATCTAACGGTGAAATTGATTGGTAGTAATATTGATAGTAACACTAATTGGTTGTTATAATATCCTACCCTAATTTGGTTTAATTAATTTTGCTAACAAAATTCGAATCTTAATAGTTGTCATTTAAGATGAGCCGCCGAGTGTTATCCAAGTTGGACATTTCGAATCTGCATGCTTCAACAAGCGGGGCAGTATTAGAGGAACAAATACTATTTTGGAAATATTGTGCATTTAATGTATACGTAATTATTTGTCAGCATGATTAGGTAGTATGTTAGTAATCTGCATTGAATAGAATTTGTCAGCATAATTAGCTATTATGATACTATTCTACATTGAATAGAATTAGTTGTCATGTAAGCATAACTATAGTATTAGAATGTATGAAAGACAGTTAATAGTTTACATCTGAAAATGAAGGGACACTTTTTCTATTTTTTTTATAATTTAGTTTAATTAACTAATTTGCCAACAAAATTTTCTATAATTTATTTCTCCTTCACCTCCACTGTAAAAGGGCAGTTATTGTGGCACAGTTGAGCCCGATTAGTTTACATCTAAAAATGAGGGGACACTTTCATGTTTTTTTCTATAGTTTGGTTTAATTAATTTTGCCAACAAAATTAACTCGCAATAGTTGTCATTTAAGACAAGTCACGCATAATGTGTTATCCAAGTTGGGCATTTCCGATCTACATGCTGCAACTTGAGGGGGTGTATTAGAGGAACAAACACTATTTTGGAAATATTTTGCATTTAATGTACACGTAATTAGGAATATAATTAGTTGTCAGCATAATAAGCTAGTATGTTACTCTTCTACATTGAATAGAATTAGTTGTCAGTATAATTAGTTATTATGATAATATTATGCATTAAATAGACTTAGTTGTCAACATAACTATATAATTAGAATATATGAAAGATAGTTGATAGTTTACATTTTTTCTATAATTTGGTTTAATAATTAATTTGCTAACAAAATTTTCTATAATTTATTTCTCTTTCTTCCCCACTATATAAGGGCAGTTACTATGGCACATTTGAGCCCGATTAGTTTACGTCTGAAAATGAAGAGACACTTCCATATTTTTTCTATAATTTGGTTTAATTAATTAATTTGCCAACAAAATTTTCTATTATTTTATTTCTCTTTCTCCCCCACTGTATAAGGGTAGTTATTCTTGCGCAATTGAATTGGATTACGTATGAATATGAAAGGACACTTACGTGTTTTTTTTTTCTATAATTTGGTTTAATTGATTTTTCCAACAAAATTCCAATCGTGATTGCTGTCATCTAACATAAGTCACTCATATTGTGTTATCCAAGTTGGACATTTCGAATCTGCATGCTGTAACTTAAGGGGTGTATTAGAGGAACAAACAATATTTTTATTATTATCCTGTTAAGTGTGAAAATGAATATGATTCATGGGGTGTAAAACAGACGCATGATATTTTTGTCATCATTATTATTGTTATTAACCGGTTAAGTGTGAAAAGGAATCTGGGTCATGGGGTCTAAAGCAAACACGTGGCTTCTCTCTTCTAGTTATAGGCATCTATCTTCTAATTAGATTTTAATTTGAATTCTCATTAAGGGTATATACTATTATTTTTTATTCCCAATCTGGGACGAAATTTTTTTGCTATAGTTTAATTTATCAATGAAATCTTTTCATCTAAAAGAAAAAAAAATTAAAAATTATTTTATAAATTGACCTTATCATCTTACTCATATGATTTCGGGATTATTTTAAAAACTTTTAATCTCTTTGATATTATGAGAGTTGCAATTAGGAAGTTATATTGAAAAGTTTTCTGGGATTGTCAAAGTGAGTAACAGCACATCATTGCCATCTTCCATAGCACGGTAATCCTTGGAACATACTCTTATGGATTTTTTTTATATCATACTCTTATGGATTTATATCGTGCATATCATTAAGAATAATAGATAAATTAACAGGAAGATTAGGTAATAGATTGTTAACCCCAATCGAGATTGTAATTATTGTTGAATAAATTTTGCAGGTACTTTTGTTAGAAGATCTGCTCTTAGCCTCTAACTGAACTTAAATTGGAATTAAACTCTCAATGTGGAAACGTTGTATTACATTACATGGCTAATTTGAATTCATGATATAATCTAATTAATTTATATGTTAAATTAATAAAATTTATTTGAGTTCTAATTCCGAATTTCGAATTTGAAATTTGAATTTAAATAAAATTAATTTAAATTCTAATTTTAAATTTCGAATTTGAAATTCGAATTTAAATAAAATTAATTTAAATTCTAATTTTTTAATTTTGAATTTGAAATTTGAATTTAAATATAATCATTAAATTAGAATTATTGAAGATGGAGAAAATAAATGAAACCAATTATAATCATGGGATTTGCATTTATCATTTAGGGTTATATTTTTCTCATGTTGTTGTAGATAAGTATCTCCTACCATAGATACATAATGTGGTGGGCCCACCATCCATTAAAAAAAGTAAAAATAAAAAAGTGATGGCACAACTTTTTATGTGAGAGAAACATGAGATAGTTATCTCATGTAAAATGAGACAATGATTTTCCTATCATTTAACATGACCACAAAAAATTTCCTACAAACATAATATTTTGTGGGGCCCACATTTTTTAAAGCAAAAAAACACTACGACACGCAAAATGAATCTCTATAACATAACACAATCACTTTTCCTACAACATAAATTTTATAAAACCCTAAAATCATACAGCAAACTAGACCATGAAATTTGATTGTCGAAGTATCGTCCAACACATGTTCTTCATATATATATATATATATATATATATATATATATATATATATATATATATATACAGTTGCTGTACGTGCAACAATCAAATACTTGCCATATATACTTGAAAGCATTAAATGCAGGGAATCATAACCATATAAAGGATGAAAGCATTAAATGTGGGGAATCATAACCATACACATGTTGTTGTACGTAAAGCGGCTGTAAAAATGATTTTACTATATATAGGCAAAATGATTTCTGTAGCTGCTGCACATACAACAAGTCAGGATACGGCACCAGATCCTAGGATACGGAACCGGATCCTGGTTTTTGTTTTTTTAAGAAAAGCTGTGGGGCCCACTTTTCTGTGTCAGCTGCAGATAACATTCTCTACGGCTGCTGCAGAAATGTTTACCCCATATATATATATATATATATATATATATATATATATAAAGTAGGATCCTTTGACACTGGTGTCAAATTTAAAGTTTGACACCTCATCTGAGAGCCGTTAGATCAAAAAAGATCAATGGCTCTGATTTGTAAGCATGTGAAACTATTGATCTTTTTTAATCTAACGGCTCTTAGATGAGATGTCAAACTTTAAATTTGACACTAGCGTCAAAAGATCCCGCCTCTATATATATATATATATATATATATATATATATATATATATATATATATATATATATAGCTATTCAACATAACAGGAACAACCCACACAACATGGATAAACATATCATAAAATTTAGCAACAAGGAGAAAAGAAAAACATAAGGTATGCCTTAAAATTCATAGATTTCACAAAACATTAAAAAAAAAAAATTCCTTCAAACAACATGATGCACTAGTTATAACTTACCAGTAGCAAATAAGTATATAAAAATCATTTTATGTGAACTTGTTCGAACCCCATCCTGACCCTAGTCAATTGTTGACTTATTGGGTTACTCAATGCCGGTTAAATTGTCAATGAAAAATTATTAATTAGTGGCTTAAGAACAATAATTAACATAACCCTATCTGTAATTAAGGAAAACTTTAAGAGACTGTAAAAGGGCTCCATCTATATTCAAATGATTTCATTCAAACATATTTGTTTTGCTAAACTTCAAAGCAACTATTCACAAGACTTGTGCACTTAAGGAATAATGTATGCCAAGGACACTAAGAATTAAGAAATAAGGACATAATGAAAATAATAGTTGTACGTAAGTTACATTTCACGAGATACATCTTTGACATGCCACTTTTTCAATTATGAGCAATATGTATATAACTGATAAACATCGTGTATTATACAATGAATAAGAATATTAATCACTTTATTAACATTAAAAAATATTTTCTGTCTTCAATATATATAATATTTACCGGTATTTGTATGTTATTAACCAATGTAAAAGTGGTGCTAAAAAATTAATGTGTATATGTCAATCCTCTTGTTTGAGCTCCTTAGCATTCTTTAGTGGTTTTTTTCATTAACGAGCCACAATTTGGCCCACAAAGTTACCATAAAAATTTGACGATACAACACTGCTAGGAATGTATCTGTCAATTTTAAGGTAAGGATTCGGGTTCAGGCCAGGCCCAGATCCAATTTGAAGGTAGTCTGGACTCTGACGTCATTTGTGAGATAACACCAAGTAAAAGGGAAATTTTTAAAAAAAAACTAAATTAAATTAAATTAATAATTAAACTTGAATTGAATTAAATAATCTTTAAATAATAAATATAATCAATTTATGGTTCAACCAATTTAATTGGGTGATTTGCTCAGATTTTTAAAACATTCTCCATACAAAACAATAACTTTTTATTTGATCCAAAAAATAAAAAGGCTGAACAAAAAGGTGAAAATTGCATTAGATCTACCTAGTTTAAGAAATACAACCGAATAAACTGAAATCGCATAACCACAAAAATAGTAGTACCATACCAAAGGGTGATTGTGACTTTGGAAGTTGGGATGAAGACTGTTCCGGGTTCATACATTGGGTATCCCCAGTCAAGGATAACGGTGGACGGAACTCGGAAGAACCGTCACCCGGATGGTTAGTCGGTTATTCAGGGTGTTAGCCCAAGTAGTGGAGCCAAAGGTAGGCCCTACTAATGAGGACAGATTAATCACAGAGAGTCCATACTAATGTTCGTCCATAACATTTGGCGCCGTATGTTAGGTAAAAATATTCCTACACATTTTCTTGTGTCATGGCAAGCCATAATCGTGACGAGCGAGCGGTGGGAGATGGAGGAAACGGAGGAGAGGGAGACTCTTTCCACTCCAGTGGAAGGAGCCGGTCTCTGAACACAATCTGAGAAGCATTAATTCAATTAGTAGAAGATATAAGAAATTGGCAACATCAAGAAGAAGGGAAAAGGAGACGTGGTTCGGTGGAGAGACAGTTTGCAGGAAATATGCAGCAACCCCCCAACAGGAGGGGAAGATCTTTGTCCCCTCTCCCTAGTTATATTCCGTTATCACATCCAACAGCGGGAGGAAACAGAGGAACAGAAGCAAGAAGAGGACAACCTTCTCGAGGGTCAAGGAGTCCTCCAGATAGGATGGGGCATCAAGGCAGAGGACGAGGAGGAAATCAGAGAAAGGAAGAACATGACTATGATGAGCAGGCTTGGAGAACTGGAAGAGCGAGGCATTATCGCAGAATGGAAGGCGAGCAATTAGAATGGGAAGATTGGGAAGAAGAGCAACATGTAGGGGGCAGTCACTATTATACCCTCCAAGAAGAACGAGAGACATGAATGGTGAAAATGGTGATAAGTGGTTAGATGCTACGAAATATGAGTTGAAATCTATGGAACAGAACAAGGTTTGGGATCTTGTTGAGTTACCAGAAAGGTGAAAGAGAGTTGGTTGTAAATGGGTCTTTAAGACCAAACGTGACTCTCATGGTAACTTAGAACGTTACAAGGCTAGACTAGTTGCAAAGGGATTCACTCAGAAAGATGGCATTGACTATAAAGAAACTTTTTCACCGGTTTCAAAGAAGGATTTCTTAAGAATCATTATGGCATTGGTGGCTCATTATGATCTAGAGTTACACCAGATGGATGTGAAAAACTGCCTTTCTAAATGGAAATTTAGATGAAGATATGTACATGGACCAACCAATGGGGTTCATAGAAAAGGATAATGAGCACATGGCGTGCAAACTTAAGAAGTCAACATACGGACTTAAACAAGATTCACGACAATGATATCTTAAGTTTAATGATGCTGTTGTTTCCTTTGGATTTTAAAAAAAAACATCGTTAATCGATGTATATATCTGAAGATCAGTGGGAGCAAGTTTATATTATTGATTCTGTATGTTGATAATATCTTGCTGGCAACTAACGATCTTGGTCTTTTAACTGAGACAAAGAAGTTTCTCTATAGTAACTTTGAAATTAAAGATATGGGTGAGGCAGCTTATGTGATAGGAATAGAAATATTCCGTGATAGATCACAAGGACCGTTAGGTTTGTCTCAGAAAGCATATAATAATAAAGTTCTAGAGAGATTCAGAATGGAAAATTGCTCATCATCTTCAGTTCCAATTCATAAAGGAGATAAGTTTAGTCTCATGCAATGTCCTAAAAGTGAATTGGAACGAAAAGAAATGGAAGAAACTAAAGGTCACATGCTTACTTATAAAAGGTCTAACAACCTTGAAGTGATTGGATACACAGATTCAGATTTTGCAGGATGCGTAGACACAAGAAAGTCTACTTGTGGTTACTTGTATCTTTTAGCTGAAGGAGCTATATCATGGAAAAGTGCGAAGCAGACTGTAATAGTTGCGTCCACTATGAAAGCTGAATTTGTGGCATGCTTTAAGCCGCGATTCAGGCTAAATGGCTGCGGAACTTTATTTCAGGGCTTGGATTGGTCGTCAATATTGAAAAGTCGCTGAGAATTTATTGTAATAATTCCGTAGCAGTCTTCTTTTCTAAAAATGACAAGTATTCCAAAGGTGTTAAACATATGGAATTAAAGTACTTTGCCGTTAAAGAAGAGGTTCAGAAACATAGAGTGTCTATAGAGCATATTAGCACCGATCTTATGTTAGCTGATCCCTTGACGAAGGGACTACCGCCCAAGACATTTACTGGTCATGTATGTAAAATGGGCATTATGTCAGCTAGTGAATGATGAAAATTATAGTTATGCATTAAGTGTTGACACTCTGAGCTCATTGATGAATATATATTTTTGTTATTGTCTTATTTTCAATTTATGTATGCATGCAAGTATATGTGATGATATTAAAAATATTTATGGTCCGTTATGAAGAAATTATTGTTGGACATTAGGGGTGTTCATAAACCGATCCAAACCGATTCAAACCGCAAAAACCGAACCGAAAAACGAAAAACCGAAAACCGAAAAAAACCAAAATAATTTACTGGATTGGATCAGTTTTCGGTTTTGATGTTGAAAACCGATCCAATCCAAACCGAACCAAACTTTTTTTTTACCAAATTATACCTATCCCAAATAATAACCGGCCCAAAGTTTTAAACCCACCCGTGCGTTAGCCCATTAGTTTTTTTTCTGGTATATATCCCTTTAGTTTTAAACCCACCCAAAGTTCTGAACCTAATTCATCCAAACTCACCAGTGGCATCTGAGTCTTGCCATCCTTTCAGTCTCTCACTGTTCTCAGTCACTCACGCTCTGGCACCAATAGCATATAACAAAGGTACTGTAACACTTGATTTTATTTGCATCAAGGGCATGATAAAGGTATAGCAAAGCAGATTTCTAAATTTCTTCTCGTTATTCGTGTGATGAAGCAATAGTATTTTCCTTCATTTTTCGTTGGTTTCAAACAATCGCCTTTTATTTTGTGTGGCTGTGACATAACGTTTTTGAGACTGGAAAATAATTATTGGGTAATATTTCTTTAACTTATGTTGGTCTCATGCTTGCGTCTTGAATATTGTTGAAGACCGGAAAAGAGCAGGGGTTTATATTGTTGATTGATTTAAACATGGCTAGTGAAATATAATTCCAACGTCCTTGATGATTTAGTACTCCCACATCATATGTTTGATGAAAATCTCATCAGTGAATCATCCTATTTCACGATGGATGTGCCCTTATCAATTGTTTGGATTTGGTTTGGTACCTAGATGCTTTGGATGGATTTCTTGCCATGTGATTTAAAAAATAAACTCTTTTTTTTTTTTACATCAAATGATGTGCCTTGGTTTGATTTGATAATGGATGAATATGTTGGTTGAGTAATGTTTGATATTATGCTGCTTGCACCTAAGTTTCTGCCTTAACCTATTCAACCCCATGTTTTCTGGTCAGCTCCTGATCCCCAAGTAGAATCTGATCATGTTCTGCGAAATAAATCAGTGCCCTTTAATTTCAACATGTAGATCTTATAATGATGTCAGATGATTAATTTTGGGACGAACTCTGGTCTCTTTGAGTCTTTAACTGATGTATAAGACATGTGAACCAATTCTGATCAACGTTTGAAATGTTTTGAAACTTCCTCATTCTTTTTAAATAATTCTTTTTAAGTTTTGTTTTTTTTGGCTTTTCAAAAAACCGAAAACCGATCCAATCCAAACCGAAAAAAATTGGATCGGATTTGAAAAAAAATTAAAACCGATCGGATGATGTAATGACCAAACCGAAGGAATTGGATCGGATGGTTTTTTGCTTCAAAACTGATCCAATCCAGACCGCGAACACCCCTATTGGACATAAATGTACACTTCCTATTAAAGTATCATGTTAGGAAGAAGAGTCAATATAGTAGTACATGGAAGGGATTATGCCGACTTGATAGCATACAACCGCCATGACTCATGTTGATTTTATTTTTAATAATGAATTCTGATGACGTCAATGTATGGAACCTTTAGCCTAGTAAATGCGCATTATAGTGAATAATAATTAAATCATGAAGAGACACCTTATGACATGAGCCAAGTGGGAGAATGTAAAACTATTTGTGTCTCATGTGTAATGTGTGTCAATTGCTTTAATTAATAATAAAAGAGGCATTAATGGTAATTGACGTTTCGTATCAATTGTAATTGACGTTTTGACGTTTCACATTAATAGTAATTGACGTTATGCATTATGATAATTGACGTTATGTATTATGATAATTGATGTTATACATTATGGTAATTGACGTTATGCATTATGGTAATTGACGTTATGCATTATGGTAATTAACGTTTCGCATTTTTGATAATTGACGTTATGCATTATGGTAATTGACGTTTTAAACATGGTTCAGTTATATAAAAGGAGACGTGATAAGATTTCTGTCAGAATTTCTCTCCTTCATGGCCTGCCCATAAAAGTTGTATCAGATCCCTGTCATAGACGATACAAGAAAAGCAGAGGGTAAAGACTCTAAGAAACGATCTTTCATCATCAAAGTTCTTCCGCACTAACAGAAAAAGGTACACTCTTATGTGAAAATCATGATCTCTAAAGGTCTTGTATCATGTTCTTGAATGTAGAATATTGAACATAAATTATTGAATTGGTGATGAATAACTTACAAGAGAAACACACGATAGATAGATTCATACATTAAATAAAGCAAATATTCAATCCAATGCAAGACCCCGAACTTAGGAAAAAGAAAACATAAAAAAATACTACATAATCTTATATTTTTTCAATAATTCTTTTAATATTTAGTAAAAATAAAAATCTACAATACCTTAAAAACATAAACAAATTCAAAGTCAGCCAATGCAAGCACGTGAACACAAAGAAAACATTTTAAAAATTATTATTATATTTTGATTTAAATTATTAAGAACATATTTAGATTTGATTATTATTAAGCAAATACAACAGGTTACATATCAATTTACATTATAATGAATCAAGTAGAGTAAAAAATAATTACTTCATTTCAATCCGCTTAATCCACATATATATATATATATATATATATATATATATATATATATATATATTAGACACATGGCTTAATCCTTATATTTTATATGGAATAATTTGGAAAAAAAACCTAATAATTGCTATTAAAAATTAAATTATGAGATCAATATCATTTTCAAATTTCTTATGTAATTAATGCAATCCATTGTGCAGATCAGTGGCGCATAAAAAACATATGCAATTGTCATGCGGTAAACTTTCGTGAATTATGATCGTGATATGCACTAGATACGTAAACAACTCACGAAAACTTACCACGTGACAGCTTCTTGCTATGTAATTAATTGTGCATCATATACTTGCGCAGTTGATTACTTAAGTGGAATAAAATATTCAAAAATATCATTGATCCAAAAATTTATTGTTTTTAATTGCAATTATTAAGATTTTTTAGCCAAATTATTTGTCTCATCTAATTTTCTGATACCTTTAAAACGTGTCATTGATCACGTGATCATGCAAGTTCTTTATTTGTGATAGAACTTCAGAATAGATAAATTGGTTACCGGATATGAATACAACAATTGTTGTTTTGTGTTCTTATTCATTGCTCATTTTATTGTGTATAATTATAAAAGATATAATAACTGTAACAGCTAGAAAATAAACGTAACAGGTGTAACAGCTAAAAAATAAACATAACAGTCATAACAGCTAGAAAATAAACGTAACAATACCATGATATAACTACGGAATAGAAAAATTGGTTACTGAATATGAATACAGCAATTGCTGTTTTGTGTTCTTATTCATTGCCCATTTTAATGTGTATAAATACAAAAGATATAACAACTGTAACAGCTAGAAAATAAACGTAACAGTCGTAACAACTAGAAAATAAACGTAACAGTCGTAACAGTTAGAAAATAAACGTAACAACTAGAAAATTCAAACAAGATATATAATATCTTGATTGTTACAATTTGTTTTGTCCGAATGCTCCACTATTTTGTTTCTGACTCGGTGGTAGGTACTAGGCTAGTGGCACACACTATACACACAACATGAGAGAAAGATACTCACCCAAATACCTGTTCACAAACACATAGAGGCATTTACTCTTGATTCTCCGGCCACTGGAGGCTCACTGAAGGCATGTGTTATTAGATAAAGGTTAAAATTTGCGTTTTTTAATTAATGTCCGTTTTGAATTAATGAGTTTAGAAGTTTCATGTTTAGGATTGAATGAGTGTCCGTTTTGAATTAATGGATTTAGACGTTTCATGTTTAAGTTTGAATGAGTGTCCGTTTTTAGTATTTTTGTTCCGTTTCTGTTTTATGGCTTTTAATATTTTTTAAGTTACTTTTTAGCAAGCTACTGCATAAGAAGTTGTAAACATTATGAACAAAATGTGTGTATGTAAGCAAGTTTTATAGAAAAAAAATTAATATATATTTTTGTGTGGTTGTCTATTGCGTCAGTAACAACATGGAGGACCCAAACTCCTATGACGGGCTACCACCAGGTTGGACTGTGGAAGTGAGGGTGAGAAAGAATGGTAAGAGAGACAAGGTAATTGAGGTTTGACCCACCAATGATCTTGCTCCTTTGATTTCTTTTCTTCTTATGATGTTGTTTTCAAAATGTAAGATCTCGTGACTTGGATAGCCTAGTTAGTTCTATTTTACAGCTAGGATGAAAATTTTGAAACTTTTTTTCTGTTGCGTATGACAATCTTATTATGGTCGTGGTATGTTTGTCTTTTGTTGTTGGTATAATTGTTGTTGCAACCTCTAGTGTTGCTTAAGTTTTCAGAAAATTTCAAGAAAGGGTCAAAATTTAAGAGCTGCATGGATATTAAGGAAGTTTTATTCCTTGTTTTTTTTAGGTGTGTTGCTTGCTTGGCATTTGAGATTTAATCTATGCTTTGCATGTTGTTTATGGACCGTTTTGACTATCTCTCCAACAAAATTCATGTTCTTCATTGAAGTTTTTAAATGGCCAAAGGCTTTGGATGTGTTTTTTTATGATTGTAAGTGGGTCAAATGGAAAAGAATCTTAAATGTAAGAAAATATTTTCAGGTCTTATTTTCCCCTGGCTAGTTGGGGTTAGTAAACTATTAAAATGTTTTGCATGTTTGTTTAGAATATTGAATGCCTTTACGACTATGAAACTGGCTGAAAGTATAATGAAGTTAAACACAATGGAAGAAAAAGGAAAGAATTGGAAGGTGTTTCAACTGAACTTTGCTATTCTAGATGGATTTAAGTTACTTATTAGTTATTATTATTGGCTGGTTCATTTGGTAGCTCTTAAATTTTCAATTAAAATATTTTTCTTCCCTTTTCTTGAGGCAAAAGACGGACTAGTGAGAAAGTCATCTCTGCTTTCCCTCCTATTATAGTAATTGTTTTGTCCAAAAATTTTAAAATGGTCCTTTTCCCGGTACTGTATGTTTCCATCTTTATGTTTTCGTTACACTATTTTTTATTTAATCCCTCCAGATGAGCTTTTAAAGAAATCGAGTTTCAGTGTCATTTAGTGTGGTTTTATCAGTGATGGCATAATAATACCCTTTATTGCCGTCAAATGTTGGATATAGTAAATTCCACTGAGATTGAAAGGGTCATGAAAAGTGGCTGATCAGGTATTTCATGCCCAAAAGGCAGTGAATAAACAAGTAATATAATCTAATATTCTATCTAAAAAATGATCATGTCATATTGGGGGTCAGCTTTATTTTATTCTAATACATGGTTACTTTTCAGAAACAAAGATCAATCTGGTTCTAGATTCTGGAAGCATTGTTGTTTCTAAATTCAGTTATCTACATTGTTAGTTGATTCTTAATGTCTGTATTTGTATTTTATTTGATTTGAAATGCAAATCTTTCCACTTTAGCATCTTTTACCGGCTAATGATTGTTGGTAAAACCATTGTGTTCAACCTTTAATCTTTCTTGGAGTTCAATCATTGCTTGGCAGTAATTTTATGTTTGATTGAGCCAAGAAGACATATAATTGTAGAAACTCTTTATCTAAGATGATTTAGCTCAATTCTTATTAAAGTTATATTTGTTGCAGTATTACATTTCCCCCTCAAGTGGAGTAAAATTCAATTCCAAGGTAGAGGTATTTCGTCATCTTGACAATGCTCAGAACAAAGCCAGCATCCAGAGAAGCTCGCACAATGTCTGTCAACAAAATCTTCTTTTGATGGCATTATTTATGTTTAATATCCATCTGGTGTATTAACTTACGTGGGAAAACTTTGGTTATTCAAAACAATGTAGGTTGTAGTTGAGAAAGGTATTGCAGAAGGGTTACCACCGGGATGGATGAAAAAGACCAGAATCACAACAAAAGGAGACAAGATTAGAAGAGATCCGGTAAACAATACCTGACCACTTTCTCTTGAATATTGTACTCAAACATTCATTAAATGGTGGAGGGGAGTAAAGAGGAAGTAAAAAATGCTTTCAAATGGTCATCACAATTTCTCTAATGGTGTTGTAATTAGTTTCACATCTTTTAGTTCAGTCATCCTATTATTTAAGTTAGTTTACATAATAGACCGATTATACGAAAATCATATTTTCCCATATTCCAAGTTGGTAGACTCTGCATTTGCACAATCTTAAGCTTGCCTTTGAGTTCTTAAGAGTATGAGGATGCAGATCTTTATTAACATTGTTTATGCTTTTACATATATCACCTGCCTAACCACTATAAGAATAACTTGCTCTTCTAATTTATAAGCTTTCTATGCAGTACTACATTGATCCTGTACGTGGCTATGCATTCCGCTCGAAAAAAGGTGTTGAACACTATCTTAAATCTGGGGAGATTGGGAGGAGTAGAGCATTCAAGCCAAAAGACCAAGATGATAGTGATATAGAGTTAAAAGCTAACAAATTCTCTGTAAGGGTGGCCACACTTATGCTTCTTGTAGTTTATATGTCTATTTAGTCTCATATGCTAAGCTTTCCCTTCCACTTGCCCGGGCTATGTAGGGGGGGCTATAAATTCCAGTATAAAGGACTAAATCACTCATCTTATTCATATGATGCAAATTGATGTCTTAATTATTAATATGTCATCTTCTCTTGCTGAAATTATTTTCAGCTTCCAGTGATATTGCTAGAATCTTTTGTCTTAAAATTATTTCTCCACCAAGACTTCTACTTTACAATCTTCCTGTCTACGATTTGTTTGCAGTCAGCAGGTGTAAGCACAAAACCGACATCATCAGTTAGCATGAGTCAGAGCTTAGATTTTGACATGATAGTCAATGACCAACAAGTTCCAAGACCTGCAAGTTTAGGGAAATATACTCCAATGCCTATCTCTGAACATATTTCCAGTCGGTGTAAAGTTCCCAACTTTTCTCTTTTTCTTTTGAATTTAACAATACTGACTCCATCTAATTAGGTGCACAACTAAATGCTACTATAATGGCCTTCATCAGTTTAGTGTTGTTCTCAACTTATGTTTGGGGAGTAACATAACTAAATTAAATTGTATATCGTTCTCTCTTGCTAGTTTATGCTATCTCCTGCAAAGTAAGACACATATTTTTGCTCATTATAGTTTTGAATTTGATTCTGGTTTAAAAATAAAGATTTGAACTCTTGTTTTTTAAATTAAGGTAACGTGAAATAGGTTTTGTATTTGTCATAGCTTTTTCTTTATCCATGTTAATATATAAAGACCTTGCATATGATGTATGTTTATTACATGATCTAGGTGTACTGGGCGCAGAATTGACCAGTTCAGTTCTATCACGAGATGAAATTTCAGATCAGAAAGAAGGGAAGGATGGTTTAACTGGAAGCACTTTAGTTCCTGGTTGCACAGATGAAGATGCCCAAGAGAACCCAGTTCAAGAAAATGCAGAGACAAAACATGGAACTGAAAAATCCCAAACCCGAAATCCCAAGCGCAAATATAAGAAAGAGATAAATTTACCTCGCCGTGCTTCAAAGCGTCTTGCTGGAATTAAGGTTGATCCAGTTCCAGAACTTAAAACAAGAAATCGACCACGTCGAGCTGCAGTTAAACAATCAGTTGAGGAAGAAACCATCATAAATGCTGATAAATCCCCAAACATCTTGCCTAATGATCTTGCAAAACAGTGTAATGTACTTGGAGATGAGTCAGGAAATGGAAACAAGGTTGATGCAATGTTTGATTACAACCTTGACATTCCACTCAGAGAAATGCTAAAAGATCCATGTATTGCATTTGCAATACAAACTCTCACTGGAGTAACATTTGAAACCTCCAAAAACTCTGAAATTTCATTTGAAACTTTGGCTGCTGCTGAAGGGGATGGTAAGAAAACCAATGGGTTGAATGATGATAAGGAAATATGCAATGTGTTTTCATCTCCAGAAAACTATGCCATTCCACAACAAGAAGCTGGTGTTGCAAAAAATGATGATAAGGCCAATGAGAATGCAGGATCATATTCTGGAAAGACACTTGGTATTTCATGGATGGATCCATGTTTTGAATTTGCAATAAAAACTCCCACTGGAACTGTCCCATTAGATTCTGATCAAAATCCTAAGAACTGCCTTCAACAGCAACTGAGCTCATCAAACACCCAACATAGTGACATGACCTTGTCAAGTGATTACTATTGCAACCAATACTTTGGCACACAGAATCCAATGTTTAAAAAGTCTTTTGTGGATCCAACAATGCAACACACCAGAAATGTTGGCATGGGAAATTCTGCAGGAGCCAGACCTCAACAGCAACTGAGCTCATCAAACACCCAACATAGTGACATGGCCTTGTCAAGTGATTACTATTGCAACCAATACTTTGGCACACAGAATCCAATGTTTAAAAAGTCTTTTGTGGATCCAACAATGCAACACACCAGAAATGTTGGCATGGGGAATTCTGCAGGAGCCAGACTTCAACAGCAACTGAGCTCATCAAACATCCAAAATAGTGACATGGCCTTGTCAAGTGATTACTATTGCAACCAATACTTTGGCACACAGAATCCAATGTTTAAAAAGTCTTTTGGGGATCCAACAATGCAACACACCAGAAATGTTGGCATGGGAGATTCTGCAGGAGCCAGACTTCCACATTGTGGTGAAGATAGAAGGAATGTTTGCAAGGAGATCAGCAATCAGCTTTTTCCCTGAACTAACATAAGATTGTGCAGTTAGGAATCTTTGTAAAAAGGCCACCCCATGAAACCTTGAAACCTAGTTCCTTTTGATGTGTTTTGGTATGTAATCCTTTTATCTGGTCCTATATATTGTAGAGTATGTTCTCAAGCCCTCAGGTAGTTTTCAACTTTCATGTTAGCTTCGACCGGAGAACTGGGGTCTAATCTAAGTTGACTTTTGTAGAATCTTACCATTTGTGACATAATGGTAGGACTTAACTTAAGAATTCCATTTCTTAAGATATAAAAATAAATAGACAAATTATTTTATATTAAATCCCGACCAACGAAGATAGACTTGAGGATATTTTTTGTATGCAGCAATATACAAACAATTTATTTAAGCAAGTGAAATTTTTAATACTTTCTCCTTATAGTTAAGGAAGGAAAAAATTGTAAAAAGGGAAAATATTTTTTATGCTCCAGGACCACCCAATGATTTGGTGCTCTTTTTCACAACACTAATTTTTTCTTTCTCTTTTTACCCTTGCTACCTTTACTCTTTTCTAATTTTACCCTCTCATTTATACTAAGGGACCACATAAAAAATGGTGGTCCCGGACCACAATAAATTCTCTTGTAAAAAGGCGTATAGCTAATTACAGAAATTACAAAATTACAGAAATACTTTATTAAACGAAGGGTGTTTTCGTAATTTTGTTTATTTTTTTATCATATCAATTTTATCGAAACACCCTTCATTAATTGTCTTAAAATTACAGAAATACTTTATTAATTCAAAATGACGTAGTTTTGGAGATCAACGTGAGAAATACTTTACCCTTAATTTATGCTACCAAATTATTTCTATTCATATAAAACGTGAATAAAATATCCCTAGGATTTAATTATCTTTGGAGAATAAGAAACCCTATTTTTATTTTAAGCTTTAATTCATATTACTTAAGTTTTATGGATTTCGTCCTAATTTAATTGAAGCACAAATCAACAAAAAAAATTTATATTATTAATTAATCACATATTTTCATACTATTATGAATAAAAAAAAACTTTATAAAAGTGACATTATATACCAAACATTTTTTTTCCAAAGATGTGAGAAAACAATAATGATTAGAAATTAGAATGGATCTACCGAATTGGCGGGAAAATTTGGCGCCAAAAGACATTCCAATAAAACTCTCTATCTGTTAACCCTGTTGAGAGAGAGAAGAAAGAGATGCAGATTCGTGTGAAGTGTAACTGTGAGGAAGGAACGTGCAAAGAATGGGGCATTGTTGAACTGCAAGGTGTGGTGGAACCACAAACTGGTTTTGAGGTTTCCCTCCCCAACCTTAAAATTGGCACTCTCTGTCGTCCTTCTTCTCAGGTATTAATTATTTCTTAATTTAATTTAATTTATTTAATATTTTATTTAATTGAAATAGAACAAATATTAATAGAATGAAAGTTATTTAGTTAAATATAGTTATATTCTAAGCCACTTGGGATTGGTCCGGTGAGGAATTTGAGTAGTCTGAATGAGATGATAAGTTCAAACCTTGGTTCCATCATTGTATCCAAAAAAATATAGTTATATTCTTTTAATACTTATATAATTATTTTGACACCAAACCAAATTAAACTATCAATTTACCCTATTGAATCAAGTCAAATTTTTGAAACTGAATCTGTACAATACCTTTAACCCTGTGATTTTGGTAAATTGATCTTTTGTATTGATGTCTTGGTTGTTCAGGAAGATTACACTTTCACTGTTGGGTACCATGAACTAACAGGGTCAAAGGTTCCCTTAAAGAAGCCAATGGTGGTGCTCAAGAAAATAAAGCAACCGGATGGAGAGGTGGAACTGCAAGTTGTTGGAATCATTCGACATCGGATTCTGTTCAAGAACAGACCAAAAGCCATCATTTCGAGTTAAGATATTTTCCCTCTCATTTTATTAGCCATTCTTCGAATACGTTTTTCTTTTTCCAGAGGACAGTTGTGAAGCAACATTTGACACTTCAAAAATTTTGTCAATATTTCGAAGTTTTTTGGTGTGTCCATTGTAAGAGAGATCCTTAGGTACATTTAGGTGTAATACAATATCATCCAAGTTTGTCTTAGTTACATACTGGTCCTGACTACTTTTTATCCTAGATTTGCTTTGGTCGAGTCTCCTAAATTTTTATGTGGTTGAAACTTTCAAATATCGTTCATGATAAATTCAGAGATGTTATAGATTTTGTTCTGAATACTTGCTTTTTCAATGTAATATTTTTCTACCGGTTCTTGAGGCAGGCTGCTGATAATCCCAAACACTTTGCTGAGTTGCCTTTCTAGCATTTTTTACTTCTCCCCCCAACATTCATTAGTTGACTTTGCAACCATGTTTTGCAGGGCCTAAATATATTACTTGGTTAATTTTTCATGATGTCATTTATAATAAGTTTAAAATTTGGGAAATATTACTCGTTTTACATGACATAGTTATCTCATGTTATCTCACTTCAAAGATTGCATCCCCTTTTTTTTTTCTTTTTTTTTTTACTTTTTAACGATGGGCACCACATGATTTAACGTTAAAGCATGAGAAAATTAATAACGTAAAACATGAGAATAGTATTCCCCTTAAAATTTAGTGAGCTTTGATGGGGAGTGTTAAAAGTATTGTAAATAGGGTGTTGATAAGTTTCACCTAGTTATATATTAGTGTTATGTACTTGTTATAATCTCAATATAATAAAACCTCCACTATGCAATTGTTACACAGATTTAAACATTATGAATCTCCTTTTACCAAAAAAAAAAAACATAATGAATCTATTTCACGTTATTCAACAACAATACTTGCTGAAAATTCAAACATGGGTTGTGTAGTTTTATATTAGTTAAAAATGGATCAAGATGAAAATCTTATCAATGGAAAAGTTCATAAATATAATGTCTTTTTAAGGTACAGTATTGAAATGAAATGTTTAATCCATTTGAAGTGGGCTTTTGCCTAACCCTTTGATTGGAAGAAACCCTTGCAAGGGCTTTAATCTCCCCCAATCACTTAACAATAGATTACCCTGAGACAACTTCAATGATCCTATAATCTAACAGTATTATTTTAAACTGGTATAGCTAAGAATTTCGTCCATTGGTTTCCGGTTTAGGAGAAATGTTATTCCTCTATCAAATCCTTAGACCTCTTACTATTTATACAACTTTTGAAAATAGAGGGAGAGGGTTCGGGGAAATAAGATTTTTGGAATAGGCGTACGGGAGAAGTATATTGATTTAAGGGATTAATGTTTCTCATACCGTAGGAGATAATTTTATCCCCTATACATGTATAAAAGTACGTGGAGTTTATATTTTCTTTTTCTCTTTCTTCTTCTCACATGGCCTCACATGGGTCCTACACATTTTTATGTATGTATCTGAAATAAATTTATTTCCAACGATATGAAAGACATTAAACTCTTGATTTAAATATGAAAATATAATTTCTCATAAAAATGGATGAGATCCTTTGAGGAGAAACGAGAAAAAAATAACAAGTGAATTCCATAAAAAAAAATTTATATATGAATAAAAAAGACAATTTTATCTCATTCTAACATAAGAAACTATATTCTCTTTAATTATATGAATGGCGAAGTTGTAAATTTTGGAAACAACCCATTATGCTTTGGATTAGTTGTCACTCACTAGTATGTGGTCCGAGATTTGCGCCAACATATGTACCCAACCAAGAAGAACACCTCACTGATATTAGGATTTAATTATTCTTCATTGTTATTGTGACATATTATCCTCTAATAATATATTGTCCCATCGTTAGAAGATTATGACTATAACTATTTAAAAAGGTAACTTTCTTGGTAATGTATCAACAAATGATTATATGGGTAGTGTAATGGATCAAAATTGATCCCATGATGGACTAGTTTTATATTTCTGTCGATCTTGCCCAACATCAAGGCATGGACTAGACTCAATATAATTGGATGCCTTCACTTAGGCTCTCTTTTCCTTTGTACTTGTCTCTGAAAAAGATTTTGCTATTGCAATATGTGCCTATCTTGGTATTGCAAGAAAAATCCTTTAATCATTCCTACTCCATCTATTTAGTCACGCCACCTTTTCTCCTTCTTATCCTCTTCAATTTTCTGAATCAAGATGATCACTCCTACCCATAAAAAAGTGCTTGCTAATCTTTGCATATGTAGTGGATTTTCTCTCTGCTTCAATGAAGCATTCCCAAGTATCTTTACATGCTTGTTCACTAGTACATGTCCTCATTTTCAAATTAGATGCTTTTTCGAGCCTTGTCTTTAAGTAACCCAATATTCAATATAACTTATAGTAGGTGGACACGTGGATCATACAAATCCTTTTAAGTTCATAACAAATTAACTATAAAAAGCAATAATCCTAGTCCATATTTTATTTTATCTAACTTCTAACATGATGCACATTTCAAATATCTAATGTCCAATTTTTGTGGCATTGATAAATTGTTTCTCCAAATCTAGAACTTTAACTGTACTTATAGAAAAGGTTGTACACTTTTTTATTGGAAGAAAAAGTTTCGACTTCTACACTTTGAAAGGTTGTCCCATACGCGATTGTTTACACCTTCACACACCAAGGTGGAGAAAGAAGAAATTAACAGATTCTTGGTGTGAAGTGATCGGTGCTTTTGCTATTTCTTTCAAGCCCCATTAGTTATGCATACTTTCACTCTCTCTCTCATATATAATATTCTAGGGAAATTTTATTCTTTTCCGAACTCATAAGATGTATCAATTTATGTTTCATATGTTACTAAAAACATTTTATACTTAATTTAGAAGGATAAGAGCTACAATTTAGTGTTGTGCTTATCACGCATAAAATTGAAAGGGAAACTAGCAATCAAGTTAATTAAAATGTTCTAAATTTTTAATTTTAAAACTCTAGACCAGAATTAAGAGCTGTAGTTAGCAAACTCACTGTATAAAATGCTTGGCTCTGTTTAACATGCAAGTGTGTTTGTTGCCTACTTATAATGGGAATTATAGGGTATTAGAGAATAGTTAACATAGAGGTACTTGATGCATTGATTGCTTACAAACAATGGCAATTCTAACCATATTTTTTTGCATTATGTATATTCTCTGGTCCCCATTTGCCATACCTTATATTTTTATGAAATTGGAGGCCAATTCTTTCCATTGCTTTTCAAGAGCCACGTAACATTCAGGGAAAGACAAAAGCCTATCATGTTAGCCTCTGTTCCTTCAAATCAAAATGCACAGTCATCGTCATTCAACTAAGTCATTCCCTTTCTATAACTTGCAATCAAAAATCAGCCACTTGTGGTTGATTATTGGTTAAGTTAGAAGAATCTCATGCGGTAATGTATTTATAACATTTTGAATTTTATATCTACACTAATAAATTATAGCTTCCCTTCTTAACAATATGTTACATCAACAATTCAAGTAAACATTATCATAATTGTTGCCTTGTTAACAATTATGCAAATCTGGCCTGTAAATATACACGACAACAAGTAATAATGGATATTTTAGATCCTAATATTGTTTCCACAAGGATCTTGGTGTTTAGACTCAAATTAAACTAGTAATTGCTTTGACAGAATTTGGACTAAAAAGAATAAAAACAAAAATAAATTCTAAACAATGAAATGCTACACTAAGCTAACTGAAAATGTTACTGTTTTTGAAAAGTTTTTGTGATTGAGTAAAAAAAATCAATTGAAAGATAAAATGAGTAATTAACAAGAAATGTAAAAAAAAAAAATAATTATCTTTTCTGATGCAAGAATTTTTGTGTAAGAAAACTTAATCGATGAGTAACAACGCTTTAGAACAAAGAAGTAAAAAAATTGTGTTGTTGAAAATATTATAAAATTGGGTTGAATCTTCGATTTCTCCTCCCCAAAGTACCCGAATGAATGAATTTGTTACCAAGTTGCTTATCAATTGTTTTCATCAATTGATTTCAGTTGATTGCCTTAATGTTTAATTTTTAATCCCTTAAAAGTTATTTTGTCCAAAATTCAACCACAAGCATATCTCTATACAAATGAGATCTAGACTCTTGAAGCTCAGGTCCATCGTCACATGGTGGATTACTTTGTTTGGGAGTTTGGAGGGAAAGGGGAGGAAGGGGATACAAGGGGGAGGGAGGGGAAGGAAGGGAAGGGAATTGGAGGGTATTCCCTTCCCTTGTTTGGGAGTTAAAAAAGGATAAGGGAGGAAAATGGAGGGTTAATGAGATATTTTTACCATTTTACCCCTTTTTAAAATTAATATATTTATTATATTTTACAAACTAAATTAAATATAAAATTTCTAACAAAATTATTTTTGTACTTTTCACAATATTAAAAAAATAATATTTTTTATGAAATTTCTACGCTGCAAGCTACAAAAAATTTTCGTCAGAATACTCTTCATCGAAAAGCGACGGAAGTTTTTCCTCGATTAAAATTTTTACAAAAATAAATTTTCTATCGAAATTTAGTTTCTGGCAAAAGTTTTGACGAAAATGATTTCCTCCATGAAACGCTTTAAACGTAAAAAATATTTCGTCAAAAATTTTGACGGAATGTTTTTCGTTCAAAATTTCGATGGAAATGTGTTATGATGAAAATTTTGACGGAAATTGTTTTGTCAAATATTTTGAGGGAAATGTTTCATTCGAAACTTTCGACGAAATTTAGATTCAGTAAAGAATTTTGATAGAATATTTTTTCCGTCAAACATTTTAATCGAAATATTTTTCGTCAATTTTTTTTACCGAAAAATTTTCTGTTGAAATTTTTTGACAGAAATGTGTTCTATTGAAAATTTTGATGGAAATATTTTTTATCAAAAAATTTGACGAAAATATTTTCCGTCGAAAATTTTCGATGAAAATGTGTTTCCTTAAATATTCGACTGAAAATTTTTGTCAAAAAGTTTAGCGAAAATATTTCTGTCGAAAACTTTTGACGAAATGTAAATTCTGTAAAAAAAATTGGTGAAACTTTTTGGTGGAGATGTGTTTCGTCAAATTTTGGACGAAAAAATTTTCGTTGAAAGTTTCAACGGAATTTAGATTCGTCAATAGTTTTGACTGAATTCTTTCCCGTAAAAAATTTATGTCAGTGATTATGACAAAATCTTGTTTCGTCTTTAGTTTTGATGAAATTTTTTTGACCTATTTCATTTTCATCAAAAATTTCATCATTATTTTTTACGAAATATTTTTCGTCGATAAATTTTGTCGGTATTTGAGATTTTTCTGAAAATGTCACATTTAAAAATGATTCACATTTATGTAATTTTTACATTTTAATGCTAAGGGTAGATAAGTAATTTTTAATATTTCCCCCCTCAAACCCCCCAAATTGGGGGAACTTTGATTTTAGGAAGAAGGAGGGTTTAGTAAATATCCCCAATTCCTTCCCCTCCTTTTTTTAAACTCACAAACAAGGGGAGGGCTTACTAAAACCCTCCCTCTCCTTTCCTTCCCCTCCTAAAACCAACTCCCAAACAAAGCCTAATGTCTAAAGTGAAATTCCTTGAATAATCTCTCATTCAAGTTCATATGTTCAAAGCAAGGTTAAGAATGAATTGTTTCCGAACAACTCATCCCTATTTAAACCTCTAACATTTGGCTGTCATGCAAAAAGTTTTGACAATGAAATATAGCTTTGAACAACTAAGATTAAACATTAAAAATGCAGATAAACAACCATTCATAGAATACTTAGGTTCGGGTATCACCTAGACCTAACCTTTTAGAAAATTAGCTCATATCCATAGGGATTGAGCTTAAGGCAGAGGCTATATCATAATATACGTCTTGCTACAGTACTCCAAACAGTATTTGAAAAAAAATAAATAAATAAAAATCCCAATAGCAGAAAAAATAGAAAATCGAGTAAGGCAAGATGAAGACCACCCCTATAGTGTTTCTCTTGCGCCTTATATATCAGTCCCTCTACACGCATGAGCCCTGTGAGCTAAATCATCAATGTCCACATGTGTTCCATTAGGGATGTGCATGGAGCGATTCAATTCGGTTATTGTCAAAAACTGAATTAAACCAGTTTTAAACAGTTTGGATTTTAAACCAAACCATTTTTTTTTAAAAAAAAAAAACTGGTTTTTAATTTGTTCAAATCGGTTTAAAACCAGTTTCAAAATCGGTTTGTGGTTCATAACAGGTTTTGATTTAAAATCGGTTTTAATTCAAAATCGGTTTTAAATCAAAACCGATTATGAACTATAAACTGGTTATCAAGTTCAAAACCGATTTTTTAACAAATTCAAAATTGGTTTTTGATGGATTATGCTATTTTTATAAATAGTTGACCAACTATTTCTTGCAAGAATCTTCAATGTTTTGGAACTCTCCGGATGAAATAATTCTTATAGAAATTGTTTCACGTTGTTTTGAGAGTGATTGGTAGAAGAAAAGTTGAGTTATTTTAAAATTATATAAAAATAATTGCTCTTCCTTCTCTCAAGATTTATGTTACTAATGCTTTGTTTGGGAGGTTATTTTTGGAGGGGAAGGAAGCTATGTAGCACCGATACCGACACGGGACACGTGACACGATACGACACGACACTCCGACACGTTAATTCTAAAAAATGTTAGATTTCGACACGTTAGGACACGTTTTGATATTAAATAATATTTTTAATTTATGTAGTATATATTATATTTAATATTCAATAATTTAACAAAAAAATGAATCTAAACCTATAATATTCATAAATTTTGCAACAAACATAACATATCCAAAATATTTATATTAAACTCAATAAAATGATAATCGTAATCCAACGAATCTAATAGTTGAAACTAAAAACTCAACGCAAATCAACATTTGAACCTTTTTTTGAATTTCTATAATGCGTGTTGGAGTGTCGGAGTGTCCGAGAGTGTCGGGAAGTGTCGGACACGACACGTCAGGATTTTTGAAGTGTCGGTGCTTCATAGGAAGGAAGGGGAGGGGAGGGTTTTATTAATCCCTTCCCTTGTTTGTGAGTTTAAAAAAATGGGGGAAGGGAATTGTGGATTTTTACAAAATCCTCCAAACCTCTTCCCACCCTTAAAATTAAAGTTCCCCAATTTAGGGGGGTTTAACGGAAGAAATATTAAAAATTACTTATCTAACCTTAGCATTAAAATGTGAAAACTACATAAATATGAATCATTTTTAAATGTGGCATTATTAGAAAAGTCTCAAATACCGACAGAATTTATCGACGAAAAATATTTCGTCAAACATAGCAACGAAATTTTTTATGAAAATCACATGACGTCGAAAATAGAGACGAAACAAGAATTGGCAAAAATAATTGACATAAATTTTTTTCGAAAATAAATTCAGTCAAAATTCTTGATAGAATCTAAATTTCGTTGAAACTCTCAACGGAAATATTTCCGTCAAACTTTTCAAGGAAAATATTTCAAATAAATTTTTTTGACAGAAAACAATTATGTAACAAAATTTGCCATAAAATATTTATGTTAAATTTTTTACGAAAAATATTTTCACCAAAATTTTCAACAAAACACATTTTCAGCGAAAATTTTCGCCAAAAATTATTTCCGTAAAATTTTGTGATAAAATTTTTTTTTGTAAAAGATTATGACAGAAAATTTTTTGTATCAAAATTCTTTATGCAATCTAAATTTCGTTAAAATATTTGACAAAAAACATTTTCGTTGAAATCTTCGACGAAGAATATTTCATTCAAAAATTTGAACGAAAAATATTTCTGTAAAAAGTTTTGACGGAAAAAAAATTGTCAATTCTTTACAGAATCTAAATTCCGTCAAAAGTTTTAGACAAAAATATTTTCATCATTCATTTTGACGGAAAAAATTTACGTTGAAATTTTTGACGATACACATTTTCATCAAAAATTTTCGACAGAAAATATTTCCAGCAAAATTTTCAACAAAAACATTTCTATCATAATTTTCAATGGAACGAATTTCTGTCAAAAAAATTCGATAAAAAATATTTCCGTAAAAAAATTTGACAAAAAATTTTTGTAAAAAATTTCAACAGAAGTTTTATCGGATAAAATTTCATCGATGTAAGTTACACTCTTAATGTGTTAGGATCATTTTACACCGGTGTAAGTTACACTCTTAATTTTGTCCATTAATCCCACTTATATTTAAGGGCTCAGTTTTTTTAGTAACGTGAGCCATTGGATACACTTATATTTAAGGGCTCAGTTTTTTTAGTAACGTAAGCCATTGGATACAAGTGGATATATATATATATATATATATATATATATATATAGGGAAAAACATTTCTCAAGCAGCTTGGGATAAGTTTATCTCCAGCTAGCCCCAAAACTACGTCGTTTTGTTTAATGAATGGTGTTTATGTAATTCTAGATGAATTAATGAAAGGTGTTATTGTAATTTTATTTATTTTTATATCATATACATTTTACTGAAACACCCTTCATTAATTCACCTAAGATTACATAAATACCCTTTATTAATCAAAATGACGTAGTTTTGGAGCTAGCTGGAGATAAACTTATCTCAAGCTGCTTGAGAAATGTTTACCCCATATATATATATATATATATATATATATATATATATATATATATATATATATATGCCAGGATCATTTTACACCAGTGTAAGTTACATTTTTAATCTTATCCGTTGATCCCACTTATATCTAAGGGCTATAATTTTTTAGTAATGTGAACCATTGAATATAAGTGTATCAATGGTTAAGATTGAATGTAAGACTTCTAACTCTTGCACCGGTGTAAAAATATCCTACCCCTATATATATATATATATGTGTATTGTAAGGTTAAAAACTAAGAGAATACTCTTGTATTATATCACTCTATTATGTACGTCATTATTATCTTTACTTTTAATCAGTATATTATTTGTAATCAGTATAACCTGAATGATACACTCAGAGAAAATTATCAAGTCAATGCAAAAGGACTTTACCATTACAATTGATGAGAATTAAGTCATACTAGAGTTTATGCATTGAAAGCTATTGATGAAGCAAATTATTAGTTATTCATTTTGATTTTAAATTAGGTAAATTGCGATATTAATCATACATATCTCAAATAGTTTGAACAATTGAGATCCCAAATAATTAAAATGTATTTTCTTCAATGCTTTATCACTTTCTTGTTTTACTGTATTATTTAAATAATTAAGAAAAGATTGAAAACTTATAAAACTAAAATAGACTAATGCATTTCAAGACTCAGAGAAAATGAAAGATGAGACAATAGCATGCATCGTACAGCACAATACCGAAAGCAGGCAAGGGATGATTGTGTAAGAAAGAAAACATTTCAAATACCATTTTAAATTATAAATATACGTGTTATTCTATTGGTTGGAAAACGTTGCACCGATTTTGTATTTAAATTTCAAGTAAAAAAAACTTTTCTAATGTTTATATATTTTATTTTTATTTGATAAATAATAATTATATGAATATAAAATTTTAATTTAATAAATACTAAGCATTTGATCATTTATTTTTAATTATTTAATATGTAAAATAATAAAAATAATTCGAACCACTTCAGGGTTTCAAAAAACAAAAGTAAAAGATGAATACAATGATTACGATTAACATCAGGACCGTTAACATAGTTATTTTTGTGTGTGGACAAATCAAAGAAAATTAATCATGTTCGAGTCGGGAATATCCACATCATGGTGAGATTAAGCGAAATCAAATATGTACCACTTGAATCAATCCCTTTTGATAAACAATTATTTATAAACCAAATTTATACTATGGAATATTTGATTTAAGATTATACAAGGTGATAAAGCGATAACTTTGAGAAACTTTAAGAGAAAAAAAGAAGTTTGACATTCTCGATAATTATTCTAATATTTCTATGTTTATCCAAAGTCAATTATGGAATTATTTTCTAAACTCATAATTAAATTTATTTAAATTTCTAATTTAGCGGTGCGGGTTCTTACAATTTGCTTGCGGAGTAGAATATACTTAGGATTCTTGTTTGACGTTATGAATAAACATGCTGACTGTTTTTTCCTCTTTTTTATGTAATTTGCTTGATGATGTACGTATTGACTATTCGTGGTTGGTTTTACTACTATTTCTCTTGTTTAGCATTTCTATAATGATATGGATTTTTTTTTTATAACAATAATAATATGGATTTAGGGTGAATCATAACCATACAAAAATGGAAATAGATATCACCATTAGATCAGCATACTCGATCTAACGGTGAAATTGATTGGTAGTAATATTGATAGTAACACTAATTGGTTGTCACAATATCCTACCCTAATTTGGTTTAATTAATTTTGCTAACAAAATTCCAATCTTAATAGTTGTCATTTAAGATGAGCCGCCCAGTGTTATCCAAGTTGGACATTTCGAATCTGCATGCTTCAACTTGAGGGGCAGTATTAGAGGAACAAATACTGTTTTGGAAATATTGTGCATTTAATGTATACGTAATTATTTGTCAGCATGATTAGGTAGTATGTAATTAGTAATCTGCATTGAATAGAATTAGTTGTCAGCATAATTAGCTATGATGATACTATTCTACATTGAATAGAATTAGTTGTCATGTATGCATAACTATAGTATTTGAATGTATGAATTACAGTTAATAGTTTACATCTAAAAATGAAGGGACACTTTTTCTATGTTTTTTTATAATTTAGTTTAATTAACTAATTTGCCAACAAAATTTTCTATAATTTATTTCTCCTTCTCCTCCACCGTAAAAGGGCAGTTATTGTGGCACAATTGAGCCCGATTAGTTTACATCTAAAAATGAGGGGACACTTTCATGTTTTTTTCTATAGTTTGGTTTAATTAATTTTGCCAACAAAATTAAATCGCAATAGTTGTCATTTAAGATAAGTCAAGCATAATGTGTTATCCAAGTTGGGCATTTTGGATCTACGTGCTGCAACTTGAGGGGGTGTATTAGAGGAACAAACACTATTTTGGAAATATTTTGCATTTAATGTACACGTAATTAGGAATATAATTAGTTGTCAGCATAATAAGCTAGTATGTTACTCTTCTACATTGAATAGAATTAGTTGTCAGTATAATTAGTTATTATGATAATATTATGCGTTAAATAGACTTAGTTGTCAACATAATTATATAATTAGAATATATGAAAGATAGTTGATAGTTTACATTTTTTCTATAATTTGGTTTAATAATTAATTTGCTAACAAAATTTTCTATAATTTATTTCTCTTTCTTCCCCACTATATAAGGGTAGTTACTATGGCACATTTGAGCCCGATTAGTTTACGTCTGAAAATGAAGAGACACTTCCATATTTTTTCTATAATTTGGTTTAATTAATTAATTTGCCAATAAAATTTTCTATTATTTTATTTCTCTTTCTCCCCCACTGTATAAAGGTAGTTATTCTTGCGCAATTGAATTAGATTACGTATGAATATGAAAGGACACTTACGTGTTTTTTTTTCTATAATTTGGTTTAATTAATTTTTCCAACAAAATTCCAATCGTGATTGCTGTCATCTAAGATAAGTCACTCATATTGTGTTATCCAAGTTGGACATTTCGAATCTGCATGCTGTAACTTAAGGGGTGTATTAGAGGAACAAACAATATTTTTGTTATTATCCGGTTAAGTGCGAAAATGAATATGATTCATGGGGTGTAAAACAGACACATGATATTTTTGTCATCATTATTATTGTTATTAACCGGTTAAGTGTGAAAAGGAATCTGGGTCATGGGGTCTAAAGCAAACACGTGGCTTCTCTTTTTTTTTTTTGAGATAAAAAAAATTATCAGTGAATTAGATTTTAATTTGAAGCAAAACAAACGACACTGAAATTAGATTTTAATTAGATTTTATCTTCTAATTATAGGCTTCTATCTTCTAATTATATTTTAATTTGAATTCTTATTAAGGGTATATACTATTATTTTTTATTCCCAATTTGGGATGAAATTTTTTTGCTATAGTTTAATTTATCAGTGAAATCTTTTCATCTAAAAGAAAAAAAAACTTTTTAAAAATTATTTTATAAATTGACCTTATCATCTTACTCATATGCTTTCGGGATTAATTTAAAAACTTTTAATCTCTTTGATATTATGAGAGTTGCAATTAGGAAGTTATATTGTAAATTTTTATGGGATTGTTAAAGTGAGTAACAGCACATCACTGCCATCTTCCATAGCACGGTAAACCTTGGAACATACTCTTATGGATTTTTTTATAGCATACTTTTATGGATTTATATCGTGCATATCATTAAGAATAATAGATAAATTAACAGGAAGATTGAGTAATAGTTTGTTAACCCCAATCGAGATTGCAATTATTGTTGAATAAATTTTGCAGGTACTTTTGCTAGAAGATCTGCTCTTAGCCTCTAACTGAACTTAAATTGGAATTAAACACTCAATGTGGAAAAGTTGTATTTCATTATAGGGCTAATTTGAATTCATGATATAACCTAATTAAATTAAATGTTAAATTAATAAAATTAATTTAAAATCTAATTTTGAATTTTAAATTTGAAATTTGAATTTAAATAAAATTAATTTAAATTCTAATTTTTGAAATTTGAATTTGAAATTTGAATTTAAATATAATCATTAAATTAGAATTATTGAAGATGGAGAAAATAAAGGAAACCAATTAATTAGATTGATTGGAAACAAATCAATTGGATTGATTGACCAAAATTAAGGAAACCAATTAATTAAATTAATTAGCTAAAACTTGGGAACAAATCAATTGGATTGATTGGATAAAATTAAGGAAATTACCCAATAAGATTGGGATTTGATGAGGGCGCTGATTTGACCTAGTCTTAGGTTAATGAGGCGCCACATCTATATATAGCACTTCTTCTTCCTTAGTTTTGTATCTCTTCTTCTTCTCCACTGAAACTTTAGCCAATCTTCGTAGCACACTCTTGGTTGCACAAAGTACATTTTCACATTGAGTTTTTTTATTTGTAAAAGGCGTGTGTGTCAAGTTTAGAGTTTCTCATCTATTAGTATTTGAACCTTTTTATGTCCTTTGTTTATTAGATTTGATTCTTTGTGCAATATTGTTGAAGATAAAGGAACAATGGCGAAGGATGCAAGCAAGCAAAGTAAGTTTAAGCACTTCATATTATCCCCCATAAGATTTCTAAAGAAAGCAACGCAAATATACATGAAGTGTGTGGTGGAATATGCTGGAGGGTATGGTCATGGTGCTACCACTCCTTCTGCTCATCATATATCACACTTGCCTATGACTAAAAGTGTCAACCTCAATGCTTTGAGGGCAAGTGGTGATGAAGGACAGACAGAGCTTTTGAGAACAGTGCCTATTAGAAGTGTAGGGAATGAAACGAGGGTTGTTATGCATAGGCAAAGACAACCATTTGTGGGTATAAATATAGAATGAAAATGAGCTATATAGTTGAGGTGAGGAAGAAGGAGAGAATTGATGAGGAACAACCTTGTTATTTTGAGGAGGAACAAATGGGTTTCAAGACCCATATATTTTATTTGTATCCAAGAAGAAGGAGCAATGTTGTCAACATGCGAACAATATATATGTTTTTACCGGATTGAAGGTCTCAAACTTGACCTCATATTGGAATCAATTTTCTGAAATGGCTCATGCTTTACAAAGAGCCGCAATATCTTTTAGGCTTTTGTGATTATATTTTTAAAGTTTTTAATTTTTTTCTATTTAACTCTTGTCTTTTTATTTTTTAGGATTATTTGGTTTTTTGTTTCCTATTTAATGATGTTATGGACTCTGATTTATTTAATTATTTTTGGTTAAATAAAATTATATTGAGAGTTGTAACTTTTCCGAATCCTACTTCATTCATGTTTAGTCAATTTCAGTCATGTTTCAGCATTAACCATCATTAATTCATATGAGAAATTATGAAATTCTGTAATAAAACCTGGTCAGATATAACAATGTCCATTTTTCAATATAGCCTCTCCCACTACACTAATATTTAAAGTAAAAAGAAAAAAGAAAGTAAGAGATCACATGTATGATTATGCTAATTAATCCCTTTTATTTTTGGAACTACAATTCTGCATTGTTTGCTTAGCAAAAGTAGACATGTGTGCATTAATATCCCAATTCTTTTTTAGAATTCAAAATTCAAAATTGTATAAGTAGGAAAAGAGTTTAACATCTTTTAGTGAGATACAGCCGTATTAAATTTCTATTATTTTTTACATGAGAGTTGTTAACTCTCAACTTGAAAAATATTTAAGGCTTTTTTGCATATTTATCAAAAAACCAAAAGATCCCAAGAAAAGAGTTCAGTATTAATTAATGGCAGACATATCCATTAATATCCCACTTTTTTTTTTGAAATTTCGAAATTTGGAATTGATATAGGTGGGAAAAAAATTTAACATCTTTTAGTGAGAGACAACTGTATTAAATTTCTATTATTTTCTACATGGGAATTGTTAACACTCATTTTAAAAATCATTTAATGTTTTTTTTATATTTATCGAAAAACCAAAACACCCAAAGAGAAGAGTTCAACATTAATTATTGGCAGACAGGTTGATTAATATATTTTATTTTTTTGAAATTTTGAGATTTGAAGTTGATATAGGTGGGAAAAGAATTTAACATCTTTTAGTGGAAAAAAACTGTATTAAATTTTCTCTATTTTTTAGATGAAAATTGTTAACCCTCATTTTAAAAAATATTTAAAGTTTTTTTCTATATTTATCGAAAAATCAAAAGACCCACACAAAAAAAAAGTTCAGCATTACTTACACTTTTATACTAGATATAAAATTTAAATTCACAAATGATTAAAATTAACATTGATTTCTTCTCTCTCTTTCCTAAGACCATAATGTCTTATATCTCGGGAATGAGATAGATGAACTAATGTAGGTTACGCCATTGAAGGAAAGGAAGGGCATAAATGTCATTAAAAGGAAAAGATAGCCGGTTCGGTTTTAAGGTGTAGGTGAGGGCTAGGCTTTGGGAATTGAAGTGGGAGCAGACAGGCTCATAAGAGAGACGAAGTTGAAACGTCTAGCTAGGTTCTCAGCCTCGGAGGTGACTGTGAATTGTGTGAACTTCGAATAGATGGTGAGTGTTGTGTTGTACTGGTTGGAGGATCATATATATTTGAAATTTAAATGAAAAAATTGTTATACCCGTGTCCAAACTTTTACAATACCAACGCGTCAAGGATTAATGACATTTTGAAAAAAAAAGGGGTTAATTGGGTATAATTACAATATGTTTGAAGTTATAAAAACTGCACGAAACGTCATTTTGAAAAAGGACTTCAGCGTAAAATTTAATAGTTTCGGGTAAGTGAAACGTCATTTTAAATGGCATTTAACTAGGTAAAGATAACATATGTGAAAATTTGATGTACAGATTTAGTGGAATATGTAAAGACATAAATCAAACAATATAAAAAAATCAAACAATATTAATAGTTATAAATGTCATTTATTATCATTGCCACCTAAAACTTAATTGTCGTTGCCACTATAAGTGGTTTTTCTGATTCTCGAACTGAAATGACACACTGTAATTGCTCAACAAATTCAATGGGATCTTAAATTGCAAAATAAAGGCTAAACAGTTTAAATTAAATAAATATATAATTTACTCTAAAAATCGAATTAAAATAAATTGAGATTTAAGTGAACCATTTGTTGGTGGCAAACAACTCATTCGATGTCCCACTGCTTTCTACATTGAAATATTCAAATTAATAATAACTCATTATTTTCTGAAATATTTATTTTAAATTTCGAATTTCATTTAAATTTCAATTTTGAATTTGAATTTTGAATTTTAAACTTTGTAGTGCTGGGAAAACATTTGGGCAATTATTGGTTGCAGCTCATTTATTATACCATTATCTTAATATATAGAAAGGAGAACCAAACTTTGGAAACTTTGCTGACGTGTCACTTCCTCCTTAATTCTCAGCTTTGTGTTCACACTGGATATAGTTTGAAAAGTTACTTCTTTTGGAAAGGTTTTTTATTTCATAAATAAAAAAATTCTATAAAGGAGAGAGAGTTTCTTTTAAATCATTATAAAATACTTGGTGGCAGACAACTATATTAATGATGTTCTCAATTCAAAATTCAAAATTGAAATTTGAAATGGGTGGGAAGTGTATTAATTGAAATCAGTCACCTAACAATTAAGTTCCCTCCACTATTTTCTGCATTTCTGCATTGGTAACGGTGAAGTGTATTCTACAAGCTAATTTTTTTTAATAAATAAATTATGACTTTGCCTATGAATAGGGAAGTGTTCCTTCTTTTTTTTTTGTCTTGCTTGCATTTTTTTTCGTTCATGTGTGTAGGGATTGTTCTATTGGTATAATTTTCTGTTTCTTTATTAACCAACCATATGAATTCATTTTCATAAATTTTATACTGACTGATTTATTCATTTTTCAGGATAGAAGGATTCATAATACTGCCACCACATCTCATTTTCTCAGTGCAGCGGTAAGATTTTTTTTAAAATCGTAACAAATTTTTCTCACTGCATCTCATTGTTCTTTGTTCCTTTTGGATTTGTGAATCTGAACTTTTTTTTATTGAATAATGTTCGAAGCTTTGCGTTCAAAGATTTGCGTGGATAGATCTGCATCTGTTATGGCTTTAAAGTGAAATAGTTAAAAGGTAAAATCATAGGATATTTTTCTTAGATCCGATCTACATCTGTTATGGTTTTTTTATTTGCCCACTTCTCTCTCATTTTTCTTTCGATTCTTCCAATTCATCTATTGCAATCAATCTTGAACCTGAGATGGATCGGTATTTTGTTTATCTTTTGTTAGAGCGGGTTGGTCGTGGAACTAGATTTGATGATCATTTGTTCAGCAAACGAGCTCGGAAGCATATGTCCTCAATGTTCAATGCGAGGAAACAAGTGAACAATTGTCATCCTTGCGGTGGGTTCACTTTCAACTATTATACTATTTGAAAGCGCATGAGGAGTTTGCAGAACTTCTGAGAAGAGCTAAACTTGCTGTTGTAAGCTGTGAAAGATCGAAGAATATATGAGTTACCCTCTTGATTTTTCAATTTTGAAGCTTCCTTTTTTTTTTCTTTTTCTTTTTCTTTTATTTGAATATGCATCACACAATTGTGGCTCCATAATAGCGAAAAAAATTATCTTAATATATAGATTGGTATTCTTTTTTCAATTTAATACATTTTTATTATTAATAACAAAAACATTAATAATTTTTTTATAATTCTAAGTAGTTAGTGCGAAAATCAGCATTAATTAGTGGTAGACATGTATGGTCACAGGTTTAATACCTCAAAATTCAAAATTGTATTAATAGAATATGTGGAGTAACTGACATGAAAAATATTTAATGTGCATAAATCCCACGAAATTAGTATGGAAGTATGGTAAAATGCGGCAGACATATCCATTAATATCCCACTTTTTTTTTTGAAATTTCAGTTGATATTGGGAAAAGATTAATGGCACTGTATTAAATTTCTATTATTTTCTACATATTAGAAAGGGATCCAAACACACTTGAAATTTGGAAAATTGTTGAATTGAAAAATCAAAATGTGGGATTAAAAAACAGAGTTTCCCAAGACCATGATTGGAAACTTTGCTGACGTGTCACTTCCTCCTTAATTCTCAGCTTTGTGTTCACACTGGAGATAGTTTGAAAAGTTACTTCTTTTGGAAAGGTTTTTTATTTCATAAATAAAAAAATTCTATAAAGGAGAGAGAGTTTCTTTTAAATCATTATAAAATACTTGGTGGCAGACAACTATATTAATGATGTTCTCAATTCAAAATTCAAAATTGAAATTTGAAATGGGTGGGAAGTGTATTAATTGAAATTGAAATCAGTCACCTAACAATTAAGTTCCCTCCACTATTTTCTGCATTTCTGCATTGGTAACGGTGAAGTGTATTCTACAAGCTAATTTTTTTTAATAAATAAATTATGACTTTGCCTATGAATAGGGAAGTGTTCCTTCTTTTTTTTTTTTGTCTTGCTTGCATTTTTTTTCGTTCATGTGTGTAGGGATTGTTCTATTGGTATAATTTTCTGTTTCTTTATTAACCAACCATATGAATTCATTTTCATAAATTTTATACTGACTGATTTATTCATTTTTCAGGATAGAAGGATTCATAATACTGCCACCACATCTCATTTTCTCAGTGCAGCGGTAAGATTTTTTTTAAAATCGTAACAAATTTTTCTCACTGCATCTCATTGTTCTTTGTTCCTTTTGGATTTGTGAATCTGAACTTTTTTTTATTGAATAATGTTCGAAGCTTTGCGTTCAAAGATTTGCGTGGATAGATCTGCATCTGTTATGGCTTTAAAGTGAAAATAGTTAAAAGGTAAAATCATAGGATATTTTTCTTAGATCCGATCTACATCTGTTATGGTTTTTTTATTTGCCCACTTCTCTCTCATTTTTCTTTCGATTCTTCCAATTCATCTATTGCAATCAATCTTGAACCTGAGATGGATCGGTATTTTGTTTATCTTTTGTTAGAGCGGGTTGGTCGTGGAACTAGATTTGATGATCATTTGTTCAGCAAACGAGCTTGGAAGCATATGTCCTCAATGTTCAATGCGAGGAAACAAGTGAACAATTGTCGTCCTTGCGGTGGGTTCACTTTCAACTATTATACTATTTGAAAGCGCATGAGGAGTTTGCAGATCTTCTGAGAAGAGCTAAACTTGCTGTTGTAAGCTGTGAAAGATCGAAGAATATATGAGTTACCCTCTTGATTTTTCAATTTTGAAGCTTCCCTTTTTTTTTTTTTTCTTTTTCTTTTATTTGAATATGCATCACACAATTGTGGCTCCATAATAGCGAAAAAAATTATTATTATATATTCTTTCCTTTTCTTATTTATTTTTTTATTTTTATTTTATGTATGGCTTTTATTATGTATCCTTTGTATATCCTTCTTATTTTCTTTTTATTTCTCCAGCGAAATTAAATGTGAGTAAAATATTGAAATTAAATGTCTAAGTAGTAAATGATAAATCATATTAGCGCAATCATTCTTGGCTTTATAATGTCCGATGATTTTATCTAGCTTTCATTTGATGTAATAAAAAACTAAGTAAATGTCTACGTTAATAAAAAGTTTAATTTGACTTATAATAGCCTACCCAAAAAAAATAATTGACTTATAATATTCTTGGCGTTGTTATTGACATTCAGGAAGAGTCTTAAAGTATGCATGTCATTTTGCGATTCAGGCAGAGAAGTACTGTTATTGCTCTTTTGGTTTGTATTCTTTTTTCAATTTAATACATTTTTATTATTAATAACAAAAACATTAATAATGTTTTTATAATTCTAAATAGTTAGTGCGAAAATCAGCATTAATTAGTGGTAGACATGTGTGCATTAATATCCCACTTCTTTTTTAGAATTCAAAATTCAAAATTGTATAAGTAGGAAAAGAGTTTAACATCTTTTAGTGAGATACAGCCGTATTAAATTTCTATTATTTTTTACATGAGAGTTGTTAACTCTCAACTTGAAAAATATTTAATGCTTTTTTGCATATTTATCAAAAAACCAAAAGATCCCAAGAAAAGAGTTCAGTATTAATTAATGGCAGACATATCCATTAATATCCCACTTTTTTTTTGAAATTTCGAAATTTGGAGTTGATATAGGTGGGAAAAAAATTTAACATCTTTTAGTGAGAGACAACTGTATTAAATTTCTATTATTTTCTACATGGGAATTGTTAACCCTCATTTTAAAAATCATTTAATGTTTTTTTTATATTTATCGAAAAACCAAAAGACCCAAAGAAAAGAGTTCAACATTAATTATTGGCAGACAGGTTGATTAATATATATTTTTTTTTGAAATTTTGAGATTTGAAGTTGATATAGGTGGGAAAAGAATTTAACATCTTTTAGTGGAAAACAACTGTATTAAATTTTCTCTATTTTTTAGATGAAAATTGTTAACCCTCATTTTAAAAAATATTTAAAGTTTTTTTCTATATTTATCGAAAAATCAAAAGACCCACACAAAAAAAAAGTTCAGCATTACTTACACTTTTATACTAGATATAAAATTTAAATTCAAAATGATTAAAATTAACATTGATTTCTTCTCTCTCTTTCCTAAGACCATAATGTCTTATATCTCGGGAATGAGATAGAGGAACTAATGTAGGTTACGCCATTGAAGGAAAGGAAGGGCATAAATGTCATTAAAAGGAAAAGACAGCCGGTTCGGTTTTAAGGTGTAGGTGAGGGCTAGGCTTTGGGAATTGAAGTGGGAGCAGACAGGCTCATAAGAGAGACGAAGTTGAAACGTCTAGCTAGGTTCTCAGCCTCGGAGGTGACTGTGAATTGTGTGAACTTCGAATAGATGGTGAGTGTTGTGTTGTACTGGTTGGAGGATCATATATATTTGAAATTTAAATGAAAAAATTGTTATACCCGTGTCCAAACTTTTACAATACCAACGCGTCAAGGATTAATGACATTTTGAAAAAAAAAGGGGTTAATTGGGTATAATTACAATATGTTTGAAGTTATAAAAACTGCACGAAACGTCATTTTGAAAAAGGACTTCAGCGTAAAATTTAATAGTTTCGGGTAAGTGAAACGTCATTTTAAATGGCATTTAACTAGGTAAAGATAACATATGTGAAAATTTGATGTACAGATTTAGTGGAATATGTAAAGACATAAATCAAACAATATAAAAAAATCAAACAATATTAATAGTTATAAATGTCATTTATTATCATTGCCACCTAAAACTTAATTGTCGTTGCCACTATAAGTGGTTTTTCTGATTCTCGAACTGAAATGACACACTGTAATTGCTCAACAAATTCAATGGGATCTTAAATTGCAAAATAAAGGCTAAACAGTTTAAATTAAATAAATATATAATTTACTCTAAAAATCGAATTAAAATAAATTGAGATTTAAGTGAACCATTTGTTGGTGGCAAACAACTCATTCGATGTCCCACTGCTTTCTACATTGAAATATTCAAATTAATAATAACTCATTATTTTCTGAAATATTTATTTTAAATTTCGAATTTCATTTAAATTTCAATTTTGAATTTGAATTTTGAATTTTAAACTTTGTAGTGCTGGGAAAACATTTGGGCAATTATACATGGATTTTGCCAGAATCTCACATTTACACCATATAGGGATTGTGATATTTCTGTGATTATTTAGAAAGCACTTTTAAGTTTGCATTTATTATACCATTATCTTAATATATAGAAAGGAGAACCAAACTTTGGAAACTTTGCTGACGTGTCACTTCCTCCTTAATTCTCAGCTTTGTGTTCACACTGGAGATAGTTTGAAAAGTTACTTCTTTTGGAAAGGTTTTTTATTTCATAAATAAAAAAATTCTATAAAGGAGAGAGAGTTTCTTTTAAATCATTATAAAATACTTGGTGGCAGACAACTATATTAATGATGTTCTCAATTCAAAATTCAAAATTGAAATTTGAAATGGGTGGGAAGTGTATTAATTGAAATTGAAATCAGTCACCTAACAATTAAGTTCCCTCCACTATTTTCTGCATTTCTGCATTGGTAACGGTTAAGTGTATTCTACAAGCTAATTTTTTTTAATAAATAAATTATGACTTTGCCTATGAATAGGGAAGTGTTCCTTTTTTTTTTTGTCTTGCTTGCATTTTTTTTCGTTCATGTGTGTAGGGATTGTTCTATTGGTATAATTTTCTGTTTCTTTATTAACCAACCATATGAATTCATTTTCATAAATTTTATACTGACTGATTTATTCATTTTTCAGGATAGAAGGATTCATAATACTGCCACCACATCTCATTTTCTCAGTGCAGCGGTAAGATTTTTTTTTAAATCGTAACAAATTTTTCTCACTGCATCTCATTGTTCTTTGTTCCTTTTGGATTTGTGAATCTGAACTTTTTTTTATTGAATAATGTTCGAAGCTTTGCGTTCAAAGATTTGCGTGGATAGATCTGCATCTGTTATGGCTTTAAAGTGAAAATAGTTAAAAGGTAAAATCATAGGATATTTTTCTTAGATCCGATCTACATCTGTTATGGTTTTTTTATTTGCCCACTTCTCTCTCATTTTTCTTTCGATTCTTCCAATTCATCTATTGCAATCAATCTTGAACCTGAGATGGATCGGTATTTTGTTTATCTTTTGTTAGAGCGGGTTGGTCGTGGAACTAGATTTGATGATCATTTGTTCAGCAAACGAGCTTGGAAGCATATGTCCTCAATGTTCAATGCGAGGAAACAAGTGAACAATTGTCGTCCTTGCGGTGGGTTCACTTTCAACTATTATACTATTTGAAAGCGCATGAGGAGTTTGCAGATCTTCTGAGAAGAGCTAAACTTGCTGTTGTAAGCTGTGAAAGATCGAAGAATATATGAGTTACCCTCTTGATTTTTCAATTTTGAAGCTTCCCTTTTTTTTTTTTTCTTTTTCTTTTATTTGAATATGCATCACACAATTGTGGCTCCATAATAGCGAAAAAAATTATTATTATATATTCTTTCCTTTTCTTATTTATTTTTTTATTTTTATTTTATGTATGGCTTTTATTATGTATCCTTTGTATATCCTTCTTATTTTCTTTTTATTTCTCCAGCGAAATTAAATGTGAGTAAAATATTGAAATTAAATGTCTAAGTAGTAAATGATAAATCATATTAGCGCAATCATTCTTGGCTTTATAATGTCCGATGATTTTATCTAGCTTTCATTTGATGTATAATAAAACTAAGTAAATGTCTACGTTAATAAAAAGTTTAATTTGACTTATAATAGCCTACCCAAAAAAAATAATTGACTTATAATATTCTTGGCGTTGTTATTGACATTCAGGAAGAGTCTTAAAGTATGCATGTCATTTTGCGATTCAGGCAGAGAAGTACTGTTATTGCTCTTTTGGTTTGTATTCTTTTTTCAATTTAATACATTTTTATTATTAATAACAAAAACATTAATAATGTTTTTATAATTCTAAATAGTTAGTGCGAAAATCAGCATTAATTAGTGGTAGACATGTGTGCATTAATATCCCACTTCTTTTTTAGAATTCAAAATTCAAAATTGTATAAGTAGGAAAAGAGTTTAACATCTTTTAGTGAGATACAGCCGTATTAAATTTCTATTATTTTTTACATGAGAGTTGTTAACTCTCAACTTGAAAAATATTTAATGCTTTTTTGCATATTTATCAAAAAACCAAAAGATCCCAAGAAAAGAGTTCAGTATTAATTAATGGCAGACATATCCATTAATATCCCACTTTTTTTTTTGAAATTTCGAAATTTGGAGTTGATATAGGTGGGAAAAAAATTTAACATCTTTTAGTGAGAGACAACTGTATTAAATTTCTATTATTTTCTACATGGGAATTGTTAACCCTCATTTTAAAAATCATTTAATGTTTTTTTTATATTTATCGAAAAACCAAAAGACCCAAAGAAAAGAGTTCAACATTAATTATTGGCAGACAGGTTGATTAATATTTTTTTTTTTTTGAAATTTTGAGATTTGAAGTTGATATAGGTGGGAAAAGAATTTAACATCTTTTAGTGGAAAACAACTGTATTAAATTTTCTCTATTTTTTAGATGAAAATTGTTAACCCTCATTTTAAAAATTATTTAAAGTTTTTTTTCTATATTTATCGAAAAATCAAAAGACCAAATCACTAGAAAAACAGAATCACAAAATCAAAATAATGGGTTAGGTGAGCGTGCACTTCACGTGCGTTTTTCTTCTTCTCTGTTAGGGCAAATATGAGCGTTCTGAATGTAAAACAAGGTGGATCTCAGTTTTCTGAATCTGATTCTCGAGATGGCATGCGAAAGAGTATCAAGAGATCCAAGAATGGGGAGGAATTTTCCCCTGATTCATCCAATCGAGGAGCAAGTTTGGGAAATCTGATGGACCGGGTTCCATCAGGCAAACCCAAGTCGTTCGCGGAGGCTCTTCGATCGGAAGGTGGCTTGTTGGGGGAGGACGATTCTTGGCATGAAGAGCTAGATGATGATAATAGCGAACCCCTGGACCCTAAATTAGGTGTCATAAACGAGCTGGGTTTTCAAACAATATATGGGGAAGACGGCTCAGTCAGGTTTCGCTGCACAAAAGAAGCAAAACAGAGGCTTAGAAGCCCCTGGAAAAATGCAATTATTGTAAAGTTGCTGGGGAAAAAGGTTGGGGTCATGTATATGAAAAATAAGCTGGCAGCTTATGGGCAAAATCAGGTTCCATCATAGTAGCTGATCTGGGGAATGACTTCTTCTCTGTGAAATTCTCGAGCCTGGAGGATCCTAATCTGGCCTTAAATGGAGGTCCCTGGGTGCTGATGGGTCATTATCTGGCAATAAGAAGATGGGAGCCCTTCTTCAACCCCCATAAAGCAAATATCCATCGTGTGGCTGCGTGGATTCGTCTTCCAGGTATACCTCTTGAGTTTTGTGTTATCCCTGTTTTAAAGATGATTGCAAACTCTGTTGGTAAAGTTCTTAAGATTGATAAAACCACTTCATTGGGTGATAGAGGGAAGTTTGCGAGGGTTTGTGTTGAATTGGACCTTTCTAAACCTTTGAGAGGGGAATTCATATTGGAAGAGGAAGTATTTAAGGTGGAATATGAAGGATTGTACCTGATTTGTCTTCACTGTGGAAAATATGGACATAATTCTAAAAAATGTCCGGATTTTACTAAACCTGCTGAGAGCAGTAACACACAGGAACCAGTTGTTGAAAAAGTGCCACCTATTGCCAACCATGGTGTGGGACCTTGGATGGTAGTGCAAAAGAAAAAATTCCCAAAGAACCAACATCCAAAGAAATCTGAAGGAAAGGCGGATAGAGCTTTTGGAGATGATATCTCCAATAAAAGAGGCTCTAGCCAGGCTAATCAAGAGCCTATGATCAATCCTGGTCCAGCTGTTCCGAAAAATACCAATAGCAATTCAGCTGTGGGAGCTAGAATGAATGTGAACAAGGAGAATGAAGGGGCTACTCCTCTCAAGACTAAGCCTCAGGTTCCAATCAGGAAATCTCCATCAGCTCAGAAAAAGACTGCTGGGAAGTCAGTCTATAAGCCTAAATCTTCTGAGAAGACAGAATCCTTTATTTTCACTACTGCTTCTAAGTCAGTAGGGAAAAGCTCTAACTTTGTAGAGCTCCCTTCATCCAGTAATCCCACTAAACTGCGTCCGCAGAATCATGTCAACACGATTCCGGTTTGCCGTCTTGGAAAAGAGCCTATTCTGATTGAGGTAGAGAAGGATCTGTGTGATAAGATTGCTGCTTCTAATCTTAGTGATATGCCTGGTCAAACTACTAGCAGTGATCTATGTATGGAGGATAACAAGCCTTCGGATATGGATACTACTCAATCTAGTAGTGATGTTCAATTGAAAAAAGGGGAACCTCCTGATAAAGAAGGGAAGGATGGAATGGAGATGGAAAAGAATTCAACCATGAATGAAGCTGCTCATATGATAGAGAGTGTTCAGGGGCTCAGTAACCCTGACCATGATCTAGTTATCCAATGAATTGCCTAGTTTGGAATTGTAGGGGTGCTGCAAAGAAATCTTTCAAGACATCCCTAAGTAATTTCGTAAGGAAATATAAGGTTGGCTTGGTTGCTATTTTAGAACCGAGAATTAGTGGGGCTATTGCTCAGAAAAAGATTAAACAGCTGGGTTTCAATAATTTTGAATTAGAGGAAGCTGTGGGTTTCTCAGGTGGTATCTGGATCCTGTGGAAGGAAGATGCTTTCAATATAGAGATAATAGAAAAAAATAGCCAGTTCATTCACATGTATTGCTCGATTAGTTCAGGGAATTCTTTTTTCTTAACTGTGGTCTATGCCAATCCTAGGGAGGATATTCGTGAGGAGCTATGGCCAAATATTAAGAGGATTAGAAACATTGTGGGTGGTCCTTGGGTCATAATGGGAGACTTCAATGAAATTGCTTCAGTTAATGAAAAAAAAGGTGGAGCCCCTGTCAATACTGCTAGATGCCAGAAATTCTCCTCTTTCCTTAATGATTGTAATCTTTTGGATCTCGGCTGTAAAGGTTCTAAGTTTACCTGGAAGGGACCTAAATGGCTTCATCTTGACAGGGTTTTCAAAAGATTAGACAGAGTTTGTGTAAATGCAGATTGGAGAGTTGCTTTTGATGATGCTTATGTGAGATCCTTGCCCAGGCTTAATTCTGATCATAATCCTTTGCTCCTAACCTTGTCTACAAAAGAAAATGGTAAGAAGGATAGGCCTTTCAGATTTCTGGTGGCTTGGCTTGAGCATTCTTCCTTTTCCCACTTTCTCAAATTTGTTTGGAAACCTCATCTTAAAATTAACCAGAGCTTGTATAAACTGGTTAACCCTTTAAAGTCTTGGAATAAAAGGGTGTTTGGGTGTATTCAGATTAGAAAGGAGTTCCTACTTAATAAGTTGCATGAAATTCAACTGAATACCAATAACCACCTGGATCAGTTTAACTCAGACCTAGACAAGGCCCTCCAGGAAGAACTGAACCGAGTGTTGGATCAAGAAGAAGCTCTTTGGTTTCAAAAAGCTAGATGCAGTTGGATAAAAGATGGAGATCGGAACACTAGATTTTATCATACGACTACTATCATCAGGAGGGCTAGGAATAAGATCCTAGAATTAAAAAATGATGAAGGTCATCCTGTTAGAGAAGAAGGAAATCTGAAGAAGCTTATTTTAGGGTTTTTCAATAACTTGTTCGCAGAAGAAAACTGTAATAGACCTTGGGCTGTCACTAGTGTTAACTGGCTTGGCCTTGTTGAATCTGATCTGAAGTTGATTAATGAGCCCATAACTGATCTTATGATTAAGGAGGCTTTTTTTTCCATGGGTGGTCTCAAAGCTCCTGGCCCTGATGGATTCCCAGCTCTTTTCTTCCAAAAAAATTGGGATCTCCTGAAGAAGCAAGTGGTAGAGTGTGCCTCTCATATCTGGAAGAATCCAGGTGATGTTAGGGATCTCAATAAAACCTTACTTGTCTTAATTCCAAAACTTGCTAAACCTGAAAGAATTTCTCAATTTCGGCCTATAGCTCTTTGCTCAGTGTTGTATAAAGGTATCAGTAAAATTATTGTTGGGAAGCTGAAACCCATTCTAAACAAGCTAATCTCCCCTCACCAAGTCAGCTTCGTTCCCAATAGGCAAATTCAAGACAATATTGTTATTGCTCAGGAGATGGTTCATTCTATGAATAGAATGAAAGGTAAGCGGGGCTTTTTTACTATAAAGATTGATCTCGAAAAAGCCTATGATCGCATGTCCTGGAGTTTCATCCATAAAGTGCTTAAGGAGATTAGTCTTCCTGATCAATTTGTGAATCTCATCATGCATTGCATCTCTACTTCTGAGCTGGAAATCCTTTGGAATGGTGCTAAGTCAGGCAGAATTTCTCCTAGCAGAGGCCTTAGACAAGGGGACCCCATATCTCCCTATATCTTTGTTCTGTGTATGGAGAAGCTGTCTCATTTAATTGCTGACTGCATTAATAGAGAGGAGTGGAAGCCCATGAAAGCTGGAAAAGGTGGTCCAATTATATCTCACTTGCTTTTTGCAGATGATTTGCTTCTTTTCGGTGAAGCTAGCATTAATCAGATCAAGACTATTATGAACTGTCTTGCAATCTTCGGTGACATGTCGGGGCAAAAGGTTAGTTACCCCAAATCAAACATTTTCTTCTCTAAGAATGTTTCTTCTGAGCTGGCTAATTCTATTGTGGAGATAAGTGGCTTTGCTCATACTAGGAATATTGGCAGATACCTGGGCTATAGAATGAAGCATGGAAGAATAAATAAACTACATTATGGAGAGATCATGGACAGAGTAAATGGGAGACTCCAGGGCTGGAAAAAGAGCTACTTGTCTATGGCAGGGAGAGTGACATTAGCTAAATCAGTCATTTCAGCTATTCCTATGTTTCATATGCAGAATAGCCTTCTCCCAAAGGGCATCTGTGATGAGATAGAAAGAATTCAAAGGAGCTTTATTTGGGGAGACACTGATAGTCATAGGAATCATCATGCGGTAAGGTGGGAGCAGCTCCAGATGGACAAAAAGCAAGGTGGTTTGGGGATCATCAATCTTAGAAAGCAAAATGAAGCTTTCCTGCAAAAATGTGCCTGGAAGTTAATTCAATCCCCTGACCACCTGTGGGCTCAAGTGCTAGTGGCTAAATATGGCAGAAATAAAGAGTTGTTAAAGGAGGTATCTTCTAAACCGTATGATTCTCATTTATGGAAAAGTTTATGCAAAGTCTGGCCAGATATGTTAAGTAACATCTCTTGGCAGATTGGTAATGAGAATAAGATTGATTTCTGGAAGGATGATTGGGCTGGTCTCAACACTAGCTTAAT